>JASAOB010002814.1:0-36982 GCA_030849825.1 Herpetomonas tarakana
GGCGGGGGAAGGGAAGAAGGGCGGCACACAAAACGCGGCTCCCCTCCTCGTCCTCGTCTCCTCCCTCCCTCCCGGCACGGCGCGCGCCTGCAGTGAACCACCTGTCTGTGCGTGTGCCCCGCGCGCGGCGCGTGGTGGCACCAAGGCAGCGTGGCGGAGCTTTGTGTCTCTCTCCCTTCCACCCGCCATCTGGCACTTTGCAGTGAGGGGAGGGAGGGAGGGGGGGATGGGACCTTGGTGTGTCCACGTGGGGGGTTTGGCGGGAAGGGGTGGGTTGTGAGGGGCGGGCGGGCCCTTGCACCACCCCCACAGTACGCTCTCCTACCGCTCCCTTCCTCCTTCCCTCCCTCCTTCCGCGCGGGCACAAGTCCCCCTCCTCGTTTTTACGGAGGACCAAAAAGTGATGAGAGTGGGGTTTGAACCCACGCCCTCGAAAGGATTGGAACCTTAATCCAACGTCTTAGACCACTCGACCATCTCACCGTTGTCCCGCCGCGCGGATGAGGCCGTTGAGGGGGAAAGATCCTGTAATGGAGCGAGAAAATGTGCGCCGCCCGGGAATCGAACCCGGGTCAATACCTTGGGAGGGTACCATCATGCCACTAGACCAGCGGCGCAACGATGCACCACCGCCCCCGCAGGGCTGCGCGGACGAGAGTGGTAGTGTTCAGGAGGGACGGAGGTCCTGTTCCCTCTTTTGGGGAGAGAGGAGGAGGAAGGATGCCTACACTTGGAGAGGAGGAGGGAGGGAGGAGGAAGAGGTGTTTTGTGTGTTTTGTGGGTTCACTGTTCTCTCTCACTCTCTCTCTTGTCGCCATTCCGTTGTTGGTTGTGTTTGTGGTTGTGAAGGGAAGGTTAGTCGAGGGATTAGTGTTAAGTCCGTTAACAGGGGAGAGAAAAGAGATCGCCGCACGAGCGGGTGATGACGGTCAGCGGGCGTTCAGGGCGTTGTTGACGACGAACTTGCCGTGGAAGGTCTGCGCGAGTTCGTTGGCGAGGGCGGTGTCGCTGCGGAGGCGCTTCTGCACCGCGGCGAGGACGTCGGCGTCGTTCTGCATCAGCTTCTGAAGCGTGACGGAGCCGTGGCTGTTCGTCGCCAGGTCGCGGATGCGCGGCGCGATGGCGCCGTCAATGAGATTCTGCTTGCCGCGGGGGTCCATGTGGGCAACGAGCGTGCTCAGCACGTGCTGCGTGCCTTGCTCCGTCGCGAGGGCGGCGAACTGCCGCACGAGCTCGTCGCGCACGTCGCGGCTGGCAGGGATGAGCTTCTCCACCACGAAGCGGCCGTTGACGTGCATTGCCAGGGTGGCCACGTACGGCCGCAGCTGGTTGCACAAGACAACGTGCGTGGTGGCGTCCACCACGTCTAGCAGCGTACTCACCACATACGCCGCGAACTGGTTGCGCGACATGGCCACCAGCTCCTCCTTCTTTAGTTTGCGCGCAAAGGCGCAGGCGTCGCTCTGGGCCAGCTCCTTGAGGTACGCCTGCACCACAAGGTTGCCCGACGCGTCGTAGAGCAGCGACGACAGGTTCTGCTCCACCGCGGAGGCAATCAGGTGACCCAGCTTGGACGACGCACCCTTCTTCACCAGCGGCATCAGCCGACGCACGACAAGGCTGCCGCGGCGGCTGCCCAGCAGATCAGCGACGTTGCTCTTGGTCACCATGAGGCCACCCATCTCCTCGATGGACGCAGCAGCCGCCTCGCTCTGCAGCACGGCGTCGACCAGGGTGCACGCAACGTGGATGCCAAACGGGTTGTCGAGCAGCGCCTGGAGCCCCGCCGCGTCACCGAGGAGGTGCGCCATGCGCGTGAAGTACCCCGCCTGCTTCTTCGGCGGCGTGTGTGGGACGAGAAGTAGCATTTTCTGCACAACAAAGTTCGCCTGGCGGTCAGTGGCGAGGTCGTCGAACTTGTTGCCCGTCTGCTCCAGGAGGTTGTCCAGCGTCGCGGCAAAGGACGCGGCGGTGGCGGCATCGGTGCCCACCTTGCCGCCCTCCACCCCCGGCGCGGGAACGTCCAGCAGCGCCGTCAGAAACGACGTCCCCCGCTTCGACTCCAGCAGCGTCGACACGCTCAGGCGAGCCAGCAGCAGCGGGCGCGTCACGGGGGTGATGAGCCGCCTCACCACCTGCCCAGAGACGGGATCCTCGATCAGCTTCATCAGGTCCTCCTCGCACAGCGCCGCGTCAGGCTCCACCGGCGGCGGCAGCGCAGACTTTGCATCCGCAGCCTTGCCGCCCTTTTTGCTGCTGCTGCCGCCTGGTGACGGCGGCGCGAGGCCAAGGGTCTCGCATAGCCACTGCGCAGTCGCCTCGGACTCCGTGCGGAGGAGATTCTCCACCGTCACGGCGGTGTGGCGATCGCAGAGCAGCGCCTTGACGCCGTCGAGATCCATGCAGCTCTGGCGTAGCAGGCCCAGCACACCCTGACGCACCTCCTTCGGCCCGAACTGGACGAGAGCGCTCAACACCCGACACGCGACGTGGTGCTTGGCAAGATGCTCGTTCTCCTCAAACTGCTCAAGCATCACCCTGGCCACGTCGAGGCACTTGGACTCGCACCCCTTCGTCTGGTGCAGCGCGCCAAGTAGGGTGGCCACGACGCGCCGGCCGTACTCGTTCTGCAGGATAGTGAGCACCACCGTCATGGGGTCCTCGTCGTCGCCTTCGTCCCCGCCGCCGGCCTCGTTGTTGCCCATCATGGGGGCACTAGCGGTGGAAACAAAGACGTCCGCCATGGCGTTGAGGGCTGCGGGGTTCGCCGCGGCGTCGTCTTCGCGCGGCCGCTTGGTCCCGCGGGCCGCCGCCTCCTCGCCCTCCTCGCCCTCCTCGCCCTCCCGCGCGCCGGTGTAGTGGCGGAGGAGACGGCACAGGTCGCCGCTCGGGCCGGGCAGCCGGCACGCCTGGGTGAACTGCGCCAGCAGTAGCTTGCTGTCAGCATCAGAGGGCAGCTGCCGCTGGACGACGACGCGCTGAAGTTTGCGGTCGTCCTTGTCCACACCAAGGCGCTTGGCGCGGATCGCATTGGTGTGCTGCTGGCGCTGGTTCCGCTTGTTGCGTGCGTCGTGGTGCCGCGAGCGCACAAAGTTGGCCGTTTTCCCCATTTTCGCAACCGCGACAGAAGCGACAGAAGGGTGGGGAGTGGGGTGTGTGTGTGTGTGCGCGCAACGAGGAAAGGGATGATGTATAGGATGTATAAAGGGCTATGCGAGGAGGGACGTGGGGACGGAGACAGAGAGAGGGAGGGAAGAGTGGTGGTGATGGTGGGAACCCTAACCCCCCCGTGGCGGGCAGTGGAATCGAGCATTGAGTGCGTGTGTGTGTGTCTTTTCCATGCAGATACTGTTGCCCCTGCCGTGTTCATGTGCCTCCCCTGGGCAAAGGCAGCAAGCGCCTAGCGAGAATCTAGCAGGAGAAAGCCAGCTTTGTCCTCCCTCCGCTTGCTCAGGAGAGATCCTTCTGATACTCTGCGGTAACAGCCGCTTCCGTGACCTGCAGCACCCAGTCCAGCGACTGCATCCACAGGGAGGCGACAAGCGGGGTGCAGCTCTGAGTGCGCGCAGACGCACCTCGCTGGAGTGCGGAGAGGTTCGTCGGGACGGCGCGGAAGGAGGAGAGGCTGCTGTCGCCCGCTGTTGCCACCGAACGCAGCACCCTGGCGAAGTCCTCCATCAACATCGCCTGTGCAGCATCGAGGTTTGCGCCGGGCACCGCCTCCTCCTCCGCCTGCGTTCCCGCTCGTAGGAGCGTCCGGAGCGCGGCGAGCAGGGCGTCGAGCTCATCGGTGACGGCGACTGCCCCTGCACCGCCGTGGCCTGCGCGGGTGCACCGCAGGGCAGCAAGAGGGATGGCAACCTCGTAAACCGCCCACAGCGCCGCTGTGAGAGCAAGCAGAGCCTTGTGCAGACTCCTAGCCGACACCAACACAGCCGTGAGAGTCTGAGCAGCGCTCGTCGACGGCTCGTCCGAGGGCAGGAACAATGCATCGACGAGGCTGTCCAGGTCGGCGGGGGACAGCGGCGGCGGCGCGGGCAGCCCATTCTCCTCCGCATCGCATGGCCAGTCTTGTCCAGGCGACGCACGGGATTGGGAGCGCCGACTCCCCTCAAGCACCGCCGACACACGCACGGAGGAGGAGAGGGAGCTCTTGCCACTCCGGCTGCCGCGGCGTCCACTGAGCAGGAGGCCGCGGTTGACGCACCTGCACAGGTGGTGTCCCAGCTGGTGCGTTTCCGTGAAGAGGCCCACACAGGCAAGTTTACCGGCCAGCAGCACGGGTGTACGGTGTGCGGCGGCGTCGGCGGTGTCAGCAGCCGCGTCGTCGGCAGCGTGTTCCCGTTGCTTCTCGAACAGCAGGACGCGCAGGGCGACCAGTGTGCACGCCAGGATCACACGCGGGGTGAAGCCAGGCGCCACCCCGCGCAGCTCTTGCTCCGCCAACGCGGCAAGAAACGGCACCGCCACGGCAACGTCCACCTCCTCCGCGCCGTCGTGGAACAGTGGGGAGAGAGGAGGCGGCAGCGCCTTGCGCTCACCCGCCGTCGCGCGGCACTGGCGGTGCAGAAGAGCCACCACAGTCGCCAGCATCTCGTCGGTAGAGGTGCTCGTGGCGAGAGCAATCGCGGGCAGCTGGAAGGCGTTGAGGGCGTCAAGGCCAAAAGGGGCCAGGCGCGCTTGGGTCCATTGGCGGTACAAGCCCCCCTCAATGTACGGCGCAGCGACGGGGGGCTGCTGGGACTCCCTCCTGCCAGACGTAGAACTGCTGCTCTTCCTCTCACTTGTCCGCTTCTCCGCAGCTGTTGGCAGAGGGGGAGGCGCCGCTGCGGTGGACGGCGACGGCGACGGCGCGTGGCTCGCGGCCGCCTGCAGGAGTATGGCCCGGTCATTGTACATTCGATTGGCCAGCGCACGCGAGGGCTCCAGGGGCTGGTGGGTCAGTATTTTCGTGGACACATCCAGGATTCGCCAAGACAGGAACTCCCTCACCGCCTGCGGATGGATGACTTCGCTCGCTGGCGATGGCTCCAACGACGCTCGAGGAGCCAGCACGCTTCCCGCCGCCCCCACGGCTTGCTGTCTCTGGCTGCGTGCGTGCATGCTGACGTGGGGGTGGTCACGGGTCGCGCGACGAGGAGGAGCGGAAATAGGAGAACACCAACAGTGGCGTAGAGAGAAGGAGAGAGGGGGAGACGGGGATCGGACAAACACACACACAGAGGCAGAGAGACGATACAACAGCTGAAAACGAGGGAAGAAGAGAGAGAGGGAAGGGTGGTGCACAGGGCAACAGCTGCGTTGCAACGGGGGTGGTGTGTGTGTGTGTGCGTGCGTGTGTGGTCGGCAGTCCTTCCCGCCCGCCTTTCTCGCGCACCAGTTTGTGTCCTTTTTCTTCCCCCCTTTTGATTTATTGTGTGTGGGTGTGCATGGGAGAGGAGGAACGCCAGTGTGGAGGGCAGGGGGGCGGGTGGCAATGCTTACGAGAGAACCCAACAAACCAACGTAGCAAAAGCCGCCCCTTCCTCGCCTCACATGTGCCACCCTTTGCCGCCGCGGATCGCCTTCACCTGGGCGAAGCGTGGCACGCCGTGCTCGGTCAAGGAGGCAAACTTGACCGTCACGTACGTGCCAGTCAGCGAGCGTCTGCCGCCTCGTGAGCCCTTCCGCCGCTGCTTCGCGGAGGACAGGAGGTGGTGCAGCAGCTCTCGTTGCTGGGCCGGCGTGAGTTTGGGCATCGTCACGTTGAAAACCTTGCCGCTCTCCGCCAGACACTGAAGGCCGTAGAAGACCACCATGTCCTCCTCCTCCTCCGCGGCAGTAGCAGCAGCATTCTTCCTCACCGCTGCCTTGCCGCGGCGGACCTTCTTCTGCGCACCACGGGAGCTCGCATCTCTCGCGGTGGCTGGGTCGACCTTGATGAGAGAGCGATCGCCGTCTGGGTAGACCACCGACACGGGCACCGTCAGCAGCGAGCGCGTGCGGGGGTTCGTCGATGGCTCCTTGAGCAGAGGCCGCAGCACAGGGTACTCCTTGTCCTTGAAAGGCAGCAGCTTCACTGCCGTCTCGGAGCGCCGGGGCAGGTGCCGGGCTCGGTCTATCGCCAGCTGCGCGATCGCCGCGCTGTTGTCAGGCACGGCCACCACCGCTCTACTCCTCTCTTGTGCAGCGCTTGAGGTGGCGGCCCCGGCGGTGGTGATGACGTCCTCCTTCTCTGCCTTTGAGGTCCTCCCTTGCGTGTAAGTGCGAAGAAACGCCCCGCCCCGCGTGCCGCGAGACAAGTCGAATATCTCTCCCCCTCTGAGGCGGCGACGGGCCTCACCGACAGCGGTGATGGAGTGCACGGATAGCGTGTGCGGCAGCGCCATCATTGGCGCGACCAGGCGGCGCACCACCCCTTTTTGCTTCTCGCGCATCGCGTAGGTGTTGGTGGGGGAGCGAATGACGGCGCCCTCGTACCCGCGCTGCTCGTACAGGGGGAGGTACACCGACTTGGCCTCGTCCAGGGAGGCGACAAGCTCGTACGGGACCATCTTGACAAACACGCCGCCCCTGTAGCGGGACGGCATCGCGGGGGACGAGCCACTCGCCACGGAAGGAAGCGGTGCGGCAGCAGCAGCAGCAGCAGACACCTCTGACGCTGCCGCCACCTCAGCCGGCTCGCGGACGCCGAAGGCGCGCTGCAGCACCGGCGACGTCACCCCGCGGGCCAGCAGCTCTGTCAGGAAGTGCAGTGTGCGGACACGCTGAGAAAAAGGAGTCACGTTGGGGGTGCAGCGTAGCGGCTCGGCGTCGCCGAGGCCCACCGACGCCAGCGTCTCCTCCAACACCCGCCCAAGCGCCTCTGCCACCGGCTGGGGGTAGACAGCCCGGCGCTCCAGCGACATGGCTGGTGCCATTGAAGGTGAGTAGGCGGCCACGTCAAACAGGCAGTAGTGCGGCAGCATTGACACGTACTGGAGAATGTCGTGCACTGTTGCACACTGCGACTTGGAGCCGCGGAGGCGGTGACACAGCGCGGAGACAGCGAGAAAGCCGGTCTTGAAGCTGTCTCCACCGCTGGCACCCGCACTCTCCTTGCGCCGCCTTGCGGTGCTCTTGACCGTGGCCTTGCTCGTCTTCGCCGCTACCCCTTCCCGGGAGAAGGCCGCCTGCGTTGCTGCGGAGTTGGCCTGTCGGTGGATGTAGAGCTCGCCGTCGAGCACGAGGCAGGGGTCCCCGGCCAGTGCGCGGAGCAAGGTGAGCTCCTTCTCAACCCAAAACATGCCGTACAACGCACGGCCATGGCGCGAGTACGTGGTCGTCTGTGTCGTTGCTGGCACCACCACCGCCAGGGACGCCGCCGCTGCTGCGGTGCTGGCTCTCTTGCCTGCCCGGCCTGCTGCGACGGCGGCGCTGTGTTTGCCGTGGCTCTTGGTGGTGGTCGGGGCGGTGGGGATGGCCGGGGCCACGTACGAGAGCATGCGGATGCCGTCGTGCTTGGGGGACACGAAGAACGGTGCCCCGCTGCGCTGCTGGTCGAACCACCGGCACGAGTCCTGCAGGTCAGGATTCTGCGCGTAGGTTGCTGGGGAGGACAGTCGAGAAGACGACCCGCCGCTCCGCGTGGGAGGAGAGAGCGGCTCACGGGCGAGCCTGGCCTCGAGCGCGTCCAGGGTCGACAACGCCATCGGCTCAAACGGTAGAGCCGCACTACGGAGTTGGCTCCAGCGGAACATGTGGCTGCGGCCCTCGTGCAAGTGGAGATCTATGGGCTATTCCAGAGGGAAAGGTAGAGAGAGAGAGAGGAGTGATGTAGGAAAGTTGTGTGGAGAGAGTGGTGGTGGTGGTGGTGGTGGTGGTGGTGGGTGAGTGAAACAACATCTATGGAAGCAACTGCGAGAGAAGGAAGGAAGGCGAGGGAGGGATAGGAGGAGGTGGATGTCGCGGCAGGTCGGCCGTCCTGAACGAAAGCTGTCCGAGGAGATGACGAGCCGAGGAGGCCGGTGTGTGCGTGTGTGTGTGTGTCAACAGCCTTCTCCCTCTCCGCGTGACTAGTGCCCCCTCCCCCCCTTTTTTTATTATCTTTTCTCCCCTTCTGGTTGACGTCCACCTCAGCTCTCATGCGCCACCGCTGCGGGACGCAGCTTCGCCATCAACGCGGCAGCGGCGCGGCGACGTGCGACAAGGGACTCCGCGCGTCGGCTGCTCTGCTGTGCAGGACCGCTGTCGGCGTCCTCGCTGCCCGTGTCAGGGCGAGGCGCGAGGGGTGCCTCCACCGCTGCCGCCGTTGCAACCGTGGCGGCGGGGAGGTCCATGGTGATGTCCATGTCCACTGTTTCTATGGTGGTACCGGCAGGGTACGGGCACGGTGGGCCACCAGCGGGGAGGCTGCGCGACGCGGCGGCGCGGGGCAGCAGCGTGGCAGGAGGGGGTGCCAGCGGTGGCATCGACGTTGGCGCCGTGGCTTGTTGGCCGCTCCCTTCCTTATTGCCTCCTGCGAGCGCCTGCTCCAGCCGCTTCTGCAGCTGCTCGTTAATGCACAAGACCACGGCGGTGTTCTCGCGCTCAAGGAGCATGGCGCGCTGCAGCTGCGCCAGCTCCTCGGTGAGCTCGGCCACCTGCCGCTTGTAGGCATCCCGCTCCTCCACAAGGTCCTCCAGTGCCGGTGCAGAGCGACGGGAGGCGGCGGGCACCTGCTGGCTTCCTGGGGACGCACCTCCGCCGCGTGCAGGCCCCCGCGGTCCGGCCAGCGGCGGCGCGTCCGCACCAACGACGCGCTCTACAAGGGCAGAGCGCAACATGTGCGCCGCGATAGAGCTGGCCGGCGCCGGTGCCGGCTGCTGGTGGCTGCCTGGCGGGGTGGTGCCCGGGGCAGGCACGTCGTAGGGCTGGAGCGGGGGCACAGGGGGAGGGGTGCTGGGCAGGGACTTGCGCGGGCAGATGGGGCTGGTCGCCTTGCCGCCAACGCCGCCCAACGGGCTCGTCCCTTGGGATGGGTGTTGCTGGCCCCTCCATGCGCTGCCGTTTCCATTGCCAGGTCGCGGGCTCAGGGACGAGGGATCGCGGTGGGGCGTGTCCATGTGGTGCCTCTGGTGCTGCTCGGGGATGCCCCCCAGCCGCGTGCGTCCCCCGTGTGGGCTGCCCCGACTCGCATTTGCCAAGTGCTGCTGCTGCTGCCACGCGGTCTCGCGTGACGTGTTCGCGCTGGACCGGCGCAGCTCCTCCACCTCCACCGCCGTCGCTGCGGTAGAGGCGGACACCGTGGAGGTGTTGGTGCTGGGAGCGGAGCTTGGCGCAGGGGCGTCAACGTACTGGACACTCTGTGGCAGGAGGGAGAAGAGGGCCCGCGCCTGCCGCTTTCGCAGCAGCAGCGGATTCTCCTTTATCAGGAAGGAGCGCAGCCGTGGCAGCTGGCGAACGGAGGCGACGTTGGCCGCCTCCTTGATCAGGTTGCACTCCACGTGGAGTTCCTCCAACGCGCTGCAGCGCTCAATGCCGTTGAGGCTGCTCAGCTGGTTGCCGCTCGCGTCCAGAAAGCGCAGCGTGGCCGACCCACCGCCCGAGGACACGCCGCGAAGGTCGACGAGCCGGTTGCACGCCACATTCAGCTCCTCTAGCTGCCGTAGAGGGAGCAATGCGCCGCCCTGCAGGGTGGAGAGGCTGTTGTGCGCCACGTTAAGCGAGACGAGCTGCAACGGCAGCCCGCCATCGAGCGAGGCGAGCCCGTTGAAGGAGAGGTCCAGCACCGTCAGGTGCGTGAAGCCCTGCAGGCCGTGCACGCTGCCCAGGGAGTTCCGTGCGAGGTTGAGGCCCGTCACCTGCACCGGCGTGGCCTCGGCGCCGACCTGGCTAGACAGCTCGCCAGGGGAGAAGGCGTGGAGGCCGCGGCTACTCAAATCGATTTGCATGTCGGGAGGGGAAGGCACCCCTTGAAAGCTCCGCACGCTACAATGAACAATCTATGGATGTGGTTCTAGAGGATGGTGTGGATGGGAGGGGAGAAGGAGGGGGAAGTGCAGCAAGGAGGTGGGGGCCCAAAGCACACACACCACCACACAGAAGGGCCGCAGACAGCCGTGCCTTGCGATCCCAGCCTCGTGCGTGCCCGAGGGATGTGGCGCTTTCCCTTCCCACAACTTCTCTTCAGTCGTTTTCGGCAATTCGATTCATAAGAAATGGACGACGACGAAAAATGAACTGTGAGGATCAAACGGGGGTGTGCATGTGCACCAGCAGCACAGATGGGATGGGGGCGGAGGGGGTGGGGGTGGGGGGTCCCCCGGCTTCTCTCCCCCCCCCTTCCCCTCTCACGGCTCGCGGTGGTGAGGGTGCTCTTCTTCTCCTGCCTCTACCTCCTCCTCCTCGGCGTCTTCATCAGCGCCATCGCCACCACTTCCTTTGTAGTGCTGTGCCGGGAGCTGGACGAGGTGCACCACTGCGCTGCTCTGCCGGTTCTCCGTGTCTGAGCCGAGCACGACGGTAAAGTACTGGGGGTACTTCTCGACAAAGTAGTAGAGCCCGCCGTGGCGCTTGCGCACCATGTCCTGTGCCCCGCGCGGCAGGTGCAGAAAGACGGTGGTGCACGAGCGGCTGCCTTTGCGCTGGAGGAACTCGGCGATGAGGGCGACCAGGTCGTCCTCGGAGAAGTCCGTGCGAATCACGCCGCGGGGGAGGGGCTGGCCTGGCCGGCTGATGGCCCATGTGCCGGCCTGCTGGTACTCGAACTGCCGGAAGTACTGGGGGTAGTTTTCAAAGAAGTTGTGCATCTTCTTGGGCATGAAGAAGAGGATCTCCTCCGGCACGTGCTTCTTGAGGAAAACCTTCAGCGTAACGAAGCCCTTCTTGGGGAGGTACTTGGCCACCTCCCGTGCGAGGTTGTCGGGGTCGTGGAACGGGTGGGCGGGGTTGTCGCGGAAGGCGATGCGCCGCCGCAAGGCGCGGATCTTGTTCTTGTCTCGCCGGTCCAGGGCGATCTGCAGCTGCTCCTCCAGCGGGAGCGTGGCGCGGTGCAGGCGGCGCTTGTAGCTCGTGCGCATCACTACGCTGCGGTCCTCGGAGAGGAAGAAGACCGGCGCGTGGGCATTGAAGAAGGCAAAGATGTCGCCATAGTACAGGGCGATCTCGTCCATGATGCCCTGCGGAAGCTTCGCGAGGATCACCTGCACGTCGAGGATGCCCTCCAGTGGTGCGAGACAGAGGAGGTGGTTGAAGGCCTTTGGCGTTGGCGTGGTCTCCGCCTCGAGACCGCCGTAGCCGGGACGGCGCAGCAGCACGGACGAGGTCACGCCGTCGCTGTTCACGGAGAAGGCAAAGGCGTCCTGCATCTGGGCAAAGTAGATGATGGCGGCAGGGCCGGTAAACGGAAGTGCAGCCACCGCCGCCGGCTCGGCTCGACTCAGGAGCATCTTCAGTGGCATCCACTGGTCCGTGATGCCGTTGAAGGCCTTGCGGAATGCGGGGACCAGCGCACGATCTGGCTTGTACCGCCGGAACGCTTCCTCCGCCACCTCGCACCCCTCCAGACGAATCTTCGCGTACCCGCCATACAGCCGGATGTACTTGACCCCGCCCAGGTGAACCATCTCCATCGCCTTGCTGGTGGCGAGGTAGCCGTCCATGTGGGCCTCGGTGTAGCCGGGCATGCCCTGCAGCACATCCGCCAGGGGAACGAAGAAGGGCGGGATGAACCTCACGAAGTCCCGAAGCGCCAGCACGGAGCCGTCGGCGCTGCCGTGCGCCGGGGCAAGGGCCGACGGCGTCACATCAAAGTCGGCTGGTGGCGGGGGAGGGCTGCGCAGACCCACATCAAAGTAGAAGTCCACCGGCGGGGGCTGGCTGCTGCCAAAGGCAACGCACTGCTGCGTGTGGATCGTCCCGGGGGAGGTGGGGCTCGTCTGCTCCCCCTGTCGCTGCTGCTGCTGCTGCTTTGCCGCGATAACGGCAGAGGGCTCCCGGCTCCTGGCATCTTGGGGACTCTTGTCGCTTTGGTGCGTCTGGGCCGGTGCGCTAGCCAGGGCGGGCATCTCCGGTGGCGGGTGCCCCTTGGCGAAGTAGACCCCGCTGGAGCTCAGCGTGATGCCCAGCGCATCCTTCGCCTTCTCCAAGACGTGCAGCATCGTCCTATGCGGCCGCACATGTTGCCGGCGCATCTCCACCGGAAGCTCGCTGTACACCTCGCTCACAGGGCTCCATGCATCACTGGGGGCACGCGCGACAATGAGGCGAAGTTCCTCCATGAGCGCTGGCGCCACAGGGATGTCGCGTGCGGGCTGCGGTGGGGAGCTGGACGCGGGAGGCTCGGGTCTAACGGGGGACAGTAGGCGCCTGGAAGGACAGAGGGCACCCTTCGCACCACTGCTACGGCCCGTCCCACAGGTGGGCAAGACGAGGACACCAAACGCCATCGAGAAAGGTGGCCGGCGCGATGCATGAGGAGGGGGTGCTGCTGTTACTGTTGCTGTCGCCGTGGTGCTCGCTGCCGTGGACGCGAGCGGCGCGGCCCTACCACCCACGAGCGCGTTCACGGCCCATCGGCTCTGTCGTTGTTGGTGGCGCATCGTGTGTGTGTGGGCTGAGTAACGGGAAGGATACGTGGAGCCCCGCTCGCCTCTTCTTTCTTCTTGGTGTATGTGTGTGCATATATGTAGTTCAGCAAAAGTCGGAATCGTGGGAAGGGGAAGGAGAGAGGGACGACCGGCATCGCAGTAGTAGCAGCCTCAGTGCAAAGGGGGGAGGGTCCCCCCCTCCCCCCTTGTCTGTGGTCACCACAATGGTGTGGCCGCGGGACAGCACGGACATCTCCGGACGCGTGCCGGGCTCTGCCTTGTGCCTCTACCCTGTCATTCTTTGTCGTTGCAAAGGACGCACCGCCTTCCACTGGCTCGGGGATATACTAACAGTGTAGAGAGATGAATGAGGGGAAGGAGCGAGAGAGAGAGACGGTGGCAGAGGGGGCTTTTTGCTCGAGGGGCATATCAACATCCCCCCCCCCCCCGGGTCTTGCCTCCGGGGCCACTGTGTGTGGCGGCGCGCAGGCCGTACTCCCCCCCTCCTCCCTCCGTTCAACCAGCAGAGAGGGGGGTGGGGGAGCACGAAAGGACGGGTCGGAATGTGAATCGTTAGTCGAGTTAAACGGTTAGACTGGGCTTACAAAGGGATGGGTGGGAGAGGACAAGAGACAACTACACACCAACAGAGACACAAGGCAACGCAGATGGAACAAGAAAGGTAGATAGAATCGGGCGGCGGCGGCGGCGGCGGTGGTGTTTCTTACTCTGTCCAGGCCGTCACAATGCCGTCCTCCGTGGAGGAGAAGAGCCAGGGCAGGGACGGGTGCCAGGCCACGGCGTAGACGGGCCGGCGGTGCTTCAGGATCTTCACCGGTACAATGAGGGCGTTCTTGTTGTAGTCGTCGTACACCATCCCGTGGAAGACGTGCACCTGCCCGTCCGAGGCGGCGGAGGCGAAGAGGGGGTAGGCGTTGGTGTTGCTGTGGTAGGCGACGGCGTTCACCACGCCCTTGTGCGAGCGCATGCGCTTGTACGGCTTGTCGGAGAAGTCGCAGTCGAACCAGCTCGTGTGACTGGTCGTGTCGCCCACCAGGAAGTTGTCGCCCTCGGGGTGGATGGAGAGGCAGGTCGTGATGCCGCCCGGCGCCTTGTAGCGGCGCTGGAGACGATGGGCCAGCAGGTTGTAGCACCGCACCGAGTTGGTCGTGGACAGGAAGAAGACCGGCTCTCTGGGGTGGAAGCGGCAGTCGGTGACCACCTCGGCAAACTTGCGGAATGGGCAAAAGACCTTGCGCTTGCTGAGTTGCAGCATGACGGTCTGGCGGTACTTCACGTGGTCCTTGGGGCACAGCGCGCACAGGTAGTCGCCGCGCGCGTGGAAGGTGAACTTCTTCACCTTGGCATGCATCGCCACCTTGACGAGGATGCCCGCATTGCGCTCCTTGCTCGACGCGTCCACGAACTCGGCACGCTTCTCCTTTTCCTCCGCGTCGTGCAGGTCGGCGGTGGCCTCGTGGGCGAGCTCGTCCTCGTCCAGGGCGGTCTGCGTAATGCCGCGGCCCCGCAGTGTCTCCTCACCGCCGACGATTCGGGTGGTGGGCTCCGCCCCCTCCGCCGCCGCGCTGCCGGCCGACAGCCCAGGCGCGCGCAGGAAGCGGACGGTGTGGTCGTTGATCGCGCTATGGGCCGCGAAGGTGGGCACAATAAAGACGAGACTGTACTCCACCGCCACAGCAAGCAGGTTGAGGGCCTTGCTGGGGCAGAACTCTACCTGCTGCACCGGCGCACCCATGTCGTAGCGCTTCATGAGGCGGCCCGTCTGCACCTCGAACACGCGAACAAGGTGGTCGTCGCAGCCGGTGGCGAGGTACTGGCCGCTGGGACTCACGGTGAGGCTGCGCACAGTGCCGGTGTGACCTTTATACTGGAAGGATAGCCGCTCCGGGTACGGGCGCAGGTCCTTGGGGTCCGGCAGCTCCGGCAGCAGCTTGGCGGGGTCCACCACGAGGCGGGTGCGCTGCGCGCGGGGGAAGAAGGCGAGGTCCAGGCAGCGCTGGTAGCGGTCCTGGATGGTGTGGTGGTAGAAGGGCACGTGGCGCAGAGCGTCAAAGGCGGTTGGCTGGAAGTGCTCCTTGCGGTCAATAGCGCGCAGGCGCGCCTGGCGCTCGCGGGCCTTCTCGCTCGGCAGGTACTCCGCCGGCGGGCGGTAACTTTCGTAGGTGCCGGGAGGCGGCGCCTTGGGCTTCTCCACGCGGTTGAAGTACTTGAAGTGGGTGTGGGTGTCCATCTCGACCTTGCCGTCGTCCCAGAGGACCAGGTTCTCCTCGTCCTCCTTGTCCTCGTCGGGGATGCCCTGGGCCCTCCGCGCCTTCCGCTCCGCGTCCTCCTTGCGCAGGCGGCGCACCATCTTGGCGATCACCTTCATGTCGTGGAGGGCGGGTGTGAAGCTGAGCTTGGAGGGGCCACCGCCGCGAGCGAGGGGGTGGTTCAGCGGATCGAACTCGACCGTGTCTTCCTGAACCTCACTGTACATATCGTAGTTCGAGTTCGTGGTGCGGTTGCGCTGCAGGTTGAAGATTATCTGCAGGTCCGCGTTCGAGAGAACCTTCTTCTGGTCGTGCAGCGCATCGTAGATGGTGCGCATCGCGTTGGGATCATCGGTGGTCTCGAGCAGCCGCTCCAGCGCGGACCGCTCGCTCTTCATGAGCTTCTTGCCCTCCACATCGTAGCCGTAGTGACCCTCGTCCTTGTACCACTCCAGCGGGATGTCGCCAACGCGGTTTAGCGTGGCCTCGTCCTCGCTGCTGTCGGACTCGTCCAGGTGCTGGGTCAGCCCCAGGCGCACCACCGCGCCACCACCGCCTGCCGCCTCGTCGCTATGGTCCAGCTCCTCGGCGTGGGGGAAGAGAATGGCCTCGTCCTCGTCGCTCTCGTTGCTGGCCTCGCTACCGTCGCCGCCGTCGCTGTCGCTCCAGATAATCTCATCCAGCACCTCGTTGTGCATCACCGGAACAGAGGGGCGGCCCTGCGGCGTGTCGTGCGGCTCCCCGTGATGGCTGCCCTCCGACAGGGAGAGGACGATGCTATCCTCGCTACCGGAGGGGTAGTCCAGGTCGGACCTTGGGTCTTCCTTCTCCTTCGTTTCCGTGGGCGTCGGCGTCCTGGCTGCGCGCGTCTTGGCCGGTGTCGGCGATGCCGTCTTCGTCCTCTTGCCGGGGCTGGGACTGGAGGCTGGCGCCACCTTCGGGCTCCGCGCCGGCGCGGCGCTGGTGCTCGACGTGCGGCGCTTGGGTGGCATGTCGCGGCGGTGGGGGTGGGGGAGGGGTTGCTTCTTTCTATCTCTTTCTCTGCGCACAAGGAAATGGGGAGGGAGAGGGGATGAAGTGGGTACTATCGAACCTGGCGCTTCCCTGTACTATTCGTCAACGAGCAACCCATCCGTTGCACTGCCCCTTCTCTTCTCATGCCCGTCTGGGGCCAAGCCACACACCACACGGACGGAGGGAGGGAGAGAGGGAAGGTGAATGGGGAAGGCGAAGGCGAAGCACAAGGCACCACCATCTGACCCGCTTGCCCTCCCCAAACCACCTCTCCGCAGGGACCGCGGGGGGGGGGGGGGGAGGAGGAGGGCGGGGCTGTCTTTCTTTTGCTATGGGAAATGTGCTTGTGTGATTTTTGGAGGTGTTAAACAACTTCCCCCACCCCTCCAACTCCATTTTGCTGAGGGGAGGGAGGAGCGGAAAGGAGAAGGGTGAAGGGGGGAGGGGAGGAAATGTCTTGCGCATACGCAGGCGTTAAGAAGGGTGGCGTGGGTAACATGTAGAAGGGAAGGAATGAGCCAAAGGGGGGAGAAATGAATAGAGAGAGAGTGAGAGAGACCGTCCCAGTCCCCAGAGTCGCTTAATCAGGAATTACGGAGAGGAGAGTAGGTGCCCCAACGAGCATATCAGGACAGGGAGTAGAGCCATGGAACATCTGACTGAGACGGAAAGCCGAATCTGTGACCACCACAGAGTGAGTGAGAGAGAGGTGGAGAGCGAGAACACATAACATTGAAACGAGCATAAACGGAGTAATCAGTGTAGTTCTAGGAAGTGAGAAGAGGGATGAGCCATATATGTGACAGAGGCGGCAGGGAGGAGAGGCGGAGGGGAGGGGGGGGGCTAGCGTCACTTCGTGGACAACAGCGCAACCTCCTCCCCCATCCCGTACCTCTGAGGGCAAGAAGAAGAAAAGTGAACGAGGTTTGTAGTGGTACCACCATTTGGCAACAGAAACCATCCCAACAGTGGGGAAGGAAAAGGGAAGAAGCAAAGGGGCCGACACGGAGGTGGAGGCGTCGTCCTACTCATGCAGGTCGAAGCTCTCCTCTTCGCTCGGTGGCTCGGGGTCAGCGGCCTCGGCCTTCTCCAGGTCCTGCTGCAGCCGATCCAGTCGGGCCAGCTCCTCGGGGGTTGGCTCAATCAGCGTGAAGTGCGACGGCGGGGTCTTGGTGCCCTTGGGTGACTTGCTGTGCTTGCTGTTCCTGCGGCTGGGGAGCTGCGCGTGGCTGCCAGAGATGCTGCGGCTCAGTGAGGACTCCTTTTCGTCAGCAACAGGGACGGGGCTTTTCGCCCTGCCAGCTGCCTTTGTTGTCGTGGGCTGGGAGGAGCGGGAGGGGGACGGGGACGGGGACGGGGGCGTTGCCGTGGGAGCGGCGGTGGTGCCGTTCGGCTGCGCCACCCCGTTCTCCGCGGTGACGGCGGCCGGTGCTGTGGAGGTCGGGGCCATCTGCAGTGGCGGCGGCACCGGCTTCACACGCTGTTGCTGCTGCTGCGCGCCACCGGTGGTCGGGGTGCCGGAAGACGTTGACGGCGCGCTCTTCTCCGGCTCAGAGGGGGAGGCTCTGTCGTTGCTTGTGGTGGTGGCCGCCGCCGCCGCTGCCGCGGTCGGTGTGGGTGCCGCGGTGGTGACTGCCGCGGAGGACGGCGGCCTCGACGACAACGACTCCCCCTCCTCCTTGGCCGTGGCATCCGACTGGCGGCGCCTGACGCGCTTCATCTCGTCCTCGATCCTCTTGTACTCCTCGGCCTTGCTGTTGGTGGCGGGACATCCGAGCGAGGACAGTGGCGGCGCCGCAGCTGCCGCGGGGACCGGGGAGGGCGGGCTGGCGGTGGTGGCCGCGGCCGCGGTGGGTGATGACGCGTGGGAGCCAGAGGGAGCCGCGCCAGTGGGGTCTGCGGCCGGTACCGGCGACGCGGGCTTGTGGATGGTGCGAAGGGTCGTGTTGGCGTGGTTTCGGGCGACAGGGAAAGTGCTGCGGCCGGTGCCGGTGGTTGGGGAGAAGTTGCCTGTGCTAATCTCGTGGAGGTCCTTGCGGATGCGGTCCTGCTGCTGCTGCTGGGCGGGGGTGAGGGGTGTGCCGCTGGCGGTGGCGAAGGTCGGGGTGACGCTGGGGTTGTACTGGTGACCGTTGATGGTGAAGCCAGCCGTGGACTCCGGGATCGACCACTCCGTCTGGGCAAGGTTGCGGATCGTTTCGTACACAACGGCGTGGTTGTCGTCCTTGCTGGGGTAGATACGCGCAAAGTTCTTCAGCTTCGCGTCCTCGCGGCTGCGGCGCAGCTCCACCATGTGCAGAAAGGCCTCAGACTCGGACATGGCGTTGGTGCTCGTGGGGCTCAACACCCTGGCGCCACGCCCCGCGCCACCGCCATCGCCATCGGCCCCCGCCGCCAAGTCGCCGCTGCGGCCGGACTGGCTGAGAGAGCTGCAATAGAGCGGGTGGTTGGCCGCCCACGGCGGCATGTTGCGCTTCGTGAACTCGTTGTGCTCGCGCAAACGGTCCCGCTGCTGGTCGGTGGCCTGGCAATCCACAATGTCCCACACTTCGCGGATCAACTTGCTCTTGATGTCGAGGTCGAGTGGGGTGTCCGTGGCGAAGGACGGAGTGTGGTTCACCTCCATCAGCCATGGCTTCATCTTGGAGTCGATGAGCACGTCGAAGCCGAGGACCTCGAAGCAGGTGTAGCCCTCGTTGTACCGCGGGAAGCATGAGTTGTACACCTGCGCGATCTGCGGCTGTGCCGTCAGGACGGTCTTCACAATGATGAATCCCACCTCGTCCCAGAAGGCCGTTGGGGAGTGCCCCTCACTTTCCAGCCAGCGGTTGAGAAAGCGGAAGTTGCGCTTGTTGCCGACATCGCCGTGGTCGACGTCGGTGTTGAAGACGTAGTCGGAGCTGTGCTTGTTCACCGCGTAGTTTGTCAAGTGCTTGCAGGCGTTCTTCGCGTTCTGGTCGTTGGGTGGCTCGTAGGCCTCGGTGCAGATGCGCACCAGGCCGTCGTTGAACATGAAGATGGATGGCTCGCGAATAGAGGTGAGGAGGATGTAGATGCGCAGGTCAAACTTCTTTCCCTCGAGCAGCAGGGGGCGGTGCACGTACTCCTGCACAACGTAGTTGTCCACGTCATCCATCGCGTTCAGCGGGTCGCGCGTGACGACGATGCCGCGTCCCTGGCAGCCCGAGTTCGGCTTCATGATAAAGTAGCGCACGAGCCGCCTTTGCTTGAGGGCGTTGTGGTAGCGCTGGAAGGTGGACTTCTCGGTCCGCATCGACCAGGTGTGGGGGTAGAAGGCGTAGTGTGTGGGCAGCTTGCGGCGCAGGCGGCCGAGGGTGGTGCCAAGGTGACCCTTGCGACAGAGTAGATACATGGAGGGGAAGTGGTTCGAGCGCTGCCAGTTGCCGAGACGCACGAGCTTGGTCAGCGGTAGCACCGTGTCGCTCCAGCAAAGGTTGAACTGGTACGCGTTGAAGTCCTCCTCGCTTTCCTGTACCTCAAAGTCCATCTCCCGCGCGATGCGGCGAATTAGGGGGTACTTGGTGGAGAAGCAGTTCACAATCTTATGCGGGTTGTGCGCGTTGCGCGTGATGAGGCGCTGCTGCCGCGTCGGCTTCAAGCCCACCTTGTACGCCTCCGAGGGGCGTGTCAGGTCCGTCATGGCAGGGAGCTCCGCCCTGGTCCCGTTCGTGGCCGCCGCCGCCGCCGCCCCTCCGCTGGGCGGTGGGGTCACGGGGGATGGGTGCACGTCACCACCCGCCTGCGAGTCCGTGGCCGTCGTCGTTGCTCGCGGCACGACGTGCTGCGCGGCGACGTTGGTGGCCAGGCGGTTTCGCTGCACGCCGACGGCGGGCCTTGCCCGGTGACGCACGGCGGCGGTGACGGGCACTTCCTGTTGCGCGGCCTCGGTGGACGCAGGGTGTGCTGCTGTCGCGCTCATGGGACGGACGGCAGTCCCGGTCGAGGTGCGACTGGTCGCACCGGCGGCGGACTGGGGGAGCCGACCGCCGCGCTGCCCGCCAACAGACGGGCGACCCACCACGACCATGGGCTGGCGTGTGGTGGAGACGGCAGCGCGCGTGGCACTGGCCGCTGCCGTCGCTGTCGCCGCTGCGGGTTTGTCGGGCAGGCCGGCGTTCTCTAATGGCACCGCATTGCCTGCTGCGACGGCGCTCCGCGTCGGATCCACGTGCTGCGGCGGGACCTCTGTCGCAGCCAGCGCTCTGTCGGTGGTGGTGGTGGTGGCCTGTTGCTGCTGCTGCTGCGGCTGGTGGTGGGCGACGTGGGCCGTGGGACTCATGGGGAAAGTGCGCCGCGTGTTCCCCGTTACAGCGGCCGACGTGCTCTTCGGCTGCTGGTGTTGCTGTTGTTGTCCGCCGGTCATATCGAACCCGTTGGCGGGCGGTGGGGTTGTTGCTCTTGTGGTGGTGGTGGCCCCAAAGCCGTACGTGGCGTTGTCCACGGGGCGGATGTTCGTTGTCGGCTTGCGCAGCTGCGGCCGCCGCTTCACGGTCTGGTTGGCGCTGGCGGGGGTGGGACTGGTGACCGGCTGCGAGAGTACGCGGTGCGCAGGCGGCGCCTTGATGGTCACATGGGTGGTGGGCGACGTGGAGCCAGAGCGCTGTTGCCTGGACCGCTCCTCTGGTTGCTGAGCCTCGTCCAGAGGGCTCTGCGGCTTGCCGTTCGCGGCGGGCGAGTCCGCGGTGGCTTGCCCAGACATTCGGAGAAGTGCGGAGGGGGAGGAGAGAGTGACCCAACCAGGGAGGGAGGGATTAGCGGAAAGAGGGGACAGGAATCCTTACAGGGAAGAGAAAGAAAAAGGCCACGGTACGGCTGATTTACGGCGTGTGAGGAATCGAAAAGTGAGAAGAAGCTATGTGCCGAAACGTGTCAAGGGCAGTTCTCTCTCTCCACCGTCCTTCCCTCGCAACGCAATACGAGAAAGCGAATAGCGGCACAGTACAGCACAAACACAGAGAGAGAGAGTACTGAGTACAGACCTCAAAGGAGGAGGGGGGGAAGGGTAAGGGTGACGAGGGAAAAGGAGGGCAGGATCTACACACAATATATCGTCGTGTAAGGCAACAACAACGACAGCAAAAGTGAACGAGCTAAGGGTGCTGAAAGGATGGTCCGGAGGGGGGGGGGGAGAGGGAGGCGATGGAAGGACGGGGAGCGTACTTCATAGTTCTACTGACAAGGGCGAGGAGCAGGGGATGGGGACAGAGTCCACTGTCCCTCCCTTCCGCCCCCATGTGAACACATTTTACGTTTTCCTCTAACTCGTTGCTTGTGTCGTTTACATGAAGGGAAGCGTGGAAGGCAGCAATAGAAGGAGAGGGGGAGGGGGAGCCATGTACATACACAAAAGGGATGCAGAAGGAGGAGAAGTGGGGGCATTATGGAGCTGTCTTAGCTCTGCCTGAGTGTGGGGGTGGGGACGATGAAGCAGTGGGGCTTGACCATGGCCATCAGCGCGAGCTGCAACGGCTCTGGGGCGGCGGCGGCGGCGACCACCATCTCCGCCTTGCGCTGCTGGATGAACTTGGCCACCTGCGAGACAGCGGGTGAGTCTATGGTGGGGCTGGGATGGTGCTTTGTTGGCTTCAGTTCGCAGACAGAGACGGCGGGCCACTCCGCCGCCGTCGCCGCGTTGGTGTCTGGCTGTCCGTCCACCTTGACAGCATCGGTAGCGGCCGCGGGTGACGGCGTCGGCGGGATTTCTTCCCTAGGACCCACAGCATCGACACCCTCGGCGCTGGGGCCTCCGAGCAGCTGCGAGAAGCGCGCGGCGCAGCGCTCCACGGCTTGTCCTTCTTCTTCTTCCTCTGCCTCTGCGTAGGGCTCCGTCACCAGGACGGCCACCACGCGGTCCTTTGTGTGGGGTCGGCACCACGACCGCGCCTGCCTCACCACCACTGCCGCCGCGGCCTCCTGCGCTTCCCCGCCGTCACGCAGCAGCACGGGCACCACCACGACGAAGCGCACCGCTGCCGTGCTGGGCCGCAGGGAGAGTCCGTCGGCCTTCACGAAGCACAAGAGATGCGTCGCCCGCAGCGAGCACAGTGCTTGACGCGCGACGGAGCCCACCACAATGGCCTTCCCCGCCTGCGTGCCGCCAGCGCCAAGGACGATAGCGTGGCAGCCGTGGTGGGCCGCCCGTGCCGCCGCGTACTGCACGACGCTGGTGGCGCGATGCCGCCGCTGCATCTCCGTCTCGTCTACTGCTGCTGCTGCTGCTGCTGTGCCGGCGCCGGCGCCGCCGCCGCTGTCGGGTGTTTTCCGTTTGTCCGCTGCTGTGACCGTGACGGTGGCTGCTGGACTGGCTGCCTTGCCCTGACCTTGCGTCTGCCGCGCCGCAGCACTCCTCTGCCTCATGGCCTTGGCCTCCCCCTCCTCCTCCTCCGGTGCGGCTGCGTCAGCGCACTGCCCAGTGGCGAGCAGCGAGGCCAGCGGCGGTAGTGGTGGGAAGAGATGGGTCTCCATTTTGTAGTTGAGCGAGTCCTTGAGGGATTTGCTCTCGTGGATGGTCTGAAGCGCTCGCTGCACGACGAAGACAGCGGGCTGCTGGTGAGGGAGGGAAGCCGCCGCCGCCGCCGCGCTCTCCGGTTGAGTGGCGAAGCTGTCAAAAGGTGTGCTGGCTGTCTGCACCGCAGCGCGCACCGCTGCCTCTACCGTTGCAGGAGGGGCCACAACCTGCGGCGCGTTGCTATGATTGGCGGCGGCATTGTTGCCAGCAGCACTAGTGGCCGTCTCTGCCCCATTCGCTGTTGTTGTCGTGCCGCTGCCGTTGGTGGTGGCGCCGTCCACCGCCTCGGGGGAGAACACTGCACCATAGGCCGGGCTCTTGTGCCACATGTGCGCGATAATGAGCTGTGCGCTGTCGTGCGTGGGCATCAGCGGCCCTCCGGCCACCCCTGCCAGCTCAATGGCCTTTGTGGCTGCCGCGGAGCCGTCTGTCAGCACCAGTGCGTTCATGTTTCTGCTTCAGACTTGGTATGTTGGCACTACACGTTAGGGGGAAAGGGGGGAGGGGAGGGTAGACCGAGAGGTGCAGTTAGGAGGATGCATGACTTTAACCTCAAATGCACATTTCTTGGAGTGACAACGGGCCATTTTGCTCCGCCTTCTCGCTCGGTCTCTTGCCCTCACTCCATGCAACGGTGGAGAATGGGCCCGCGACAGAGGGTGTGTGTGTGTGTGGGATCGCACCCTTTGCGAGTGCGCGAGTTTGAGTTTCGCGTTGCGTTTGTCTGGCAAGAAGAAAGGAAAGGAAAGGGCAGGATTCGGGACGGGGGATGGGACCAACAACGACCAACACCATTACAACATTACACGAGCTACGCTAACCAGAGACATGCTACGTCTCCTCTCCTCTCCTCTATGGATTGGCTCACGGGCGGGGGATGGGATGGGGAGGGGTGTGTGTGTGTGGGAGGTGCACTGGCAGAGCGAACCCACACCCACCCACACCCACACCCACACCCACCAAGGAGCCCGCGACGAAAGCCTCTCTTCTTATCGAGTCTATGCTGCCTTTCTATGCTGATGGCACTTCATGCATGGCGTTTCTCACAGCGACACCTCGCGCATGGTGGGCTTCGTGAAGACCCAGCCAGACTTGTCGGCGGGCGGCACGTCCTTGACAAGCTCCTTCTCCTTCCAAATCTCGCGCATGATTTCGTACAAGGCCTTGGTGTCCAGCGAGCAGTACTCGAGGAGCTGGATGCGCAGCGTGCTCCAGACCTTCTCTCGGGCTGCCATGGACATGTTGCCGTTCGGGGAGATGGCAAGCGCATCGCCGTCGCGAGAGGGGGATGTTGGGACGGTGATGGCACCAGGGAGGGCGGAAGCGCGCTTCATGTCCTGCAGGGTCCCTCCGCCTTCCTGGTGGTACCACAGCCGGTACACGCCCATGGCGTTCTCTCCTTTCTGGGAGCTATCGTCGCCGCCGGTGACCTCGTCCATCACACTGGCCCCGGCCGCCACCGTGGCCGCTGCTGCTGGTGAAGCTCCCGCAGAGGAGCTGCCTATCTTTTTGCCTCCGCCCGCACCTTCCTTCCCAGACTCGTCTTCGTTGCCAAACACGCCGTACTGGAAGTCTGGGCACAGCGCGGGCAGGACCTTCTTCAGCGAGTTCGAGCCGCTCGCGTTGGGGTGGATGAAGCCCTTCTTGATGAGGTCCATGGTGTCCAGAAAGTAAAAGTCCTTGATCGCCTCCTTGTGGGCCTCCATCAGCTGCCCAAGCTTCTCCAGGCAGGACTTCTCGAACGAGGCGAAGTGGGCAATGAAGCAGCCGTCGTAGGGGTTCACCGGGCCGTCCGCGCCGTCCCCCGCGCCACGCCACGAGCCCGCCTTTGCCGGCTTCTTCGGCTTGCGGCCGCGCTTGCTGGCGCCAGCGGCCTCCTCCGCGGCCAGGGCCTCCGCCTCGGCCTGTCGGAGCCTGTCCATCTCCCCAGAGGCCTCCATAGAAGCCCGCTTCTTATCCCTCTCCAGCTGCACCACCCGCATCATCTCCTCCACGAGCGGCGGCCGGGGGTCCGCGTTGGGGGAGTAGCCCTTGCCAAAGTGGAGGAAGTTGTAGTGCGTCGGGGTCTCGTGCAGGATGTCCTCCTGGAACACGTCCATGGAGAACTGGAAGGGCACCGATTGGTAGGCGACGACCTTCTGAAACGGTGGCAGGGCGAACTGGGCGGCCTCGAAGTCGATGATGAAGACGGGGTACCGCAGCTTCGCAAAGAACTTGTCAATCTCCTTTGGGTTGATGGCCACCTCGCCCTCTGCCACGGCCTTGCAGTACCGCAGCTGCGGTGCCGTCAGCTTCACTTTGCCCTGCTTGTAGCGGTACAGGACGTCACGCACGGTGCGCATGCCCTCGGCCCACCACACCACCTTGCGCGACACGGCGGTGAAGGGGAGGGTGAAGAGGTGGTTGTCGCGACTCACAACGGGGTCCTGCACCTTCTGCGGCAGGCACTTGCCCTCGAGAAAGAAGGGGCAGACGTCGCCGCGGGAGCAGTGCGCGCCGAGGTTCTCGGAGAAGCAGGGCACAATGGGGATCAGCGGGGTATCCACCGCCGCCTGCGATCTTCTCTTCGACTTTGCCCCTGTCGCGCTACTCCCCGTAGTGGTGGTGGTGGCGGCGGCGGTGTCCTCCCCCTGCTGTTGCTCCGCCGCTGCCGCCGCGTGGGCGTACGTGGATTGGACGTTCCCGCTCGCGGTGGCCTCGGAGAAGGTGGTCCAGCGTTCACGCTGCTTCGCGTCCTTGGCGCGCTCCACCAGCCGCATCGTGTGCGTCCGCAGCAGCGCCTCCATCAGCTGCTGCTGACACTCAAAGAGTCTGTGCTCGTCCGAGTCCTTCTGCTTCAGGGAGCGGGAGCTGCGGGCGTTGGCGTGGCGGCCGGCCTGCTGCATCGCCGCCTCCAACTTGGCGCGCGCCTCGCGGACGGTGGGGTCGATGCTCTCGATGTTGTGCAGATCAAAGGCACTCGAGCTGCCCGCGTGCTTGGACGCGTTGCGCCGGTCCACGTCCAGCAAGTCCTCCAGAGAGAGGCGCTGCACATACTTGACCAGGCGTTGCGGGGGGCAGTCCATGAGCGTGACAGGGCCGGGGAAGAACTGCCGAATGTGCAGAATACCGCTGCGCTGGAGGTCGATGGGTGCCGTCACCGCCGCGGAGTCCTGCAGGCGGTGGCCCTTCAGGTTCTCCGAGGTGATGCCGTCGAGGTCAATGCTGAGGAAACGCTTGCGCACGCTGATGGGGACGTGCGGCTGTGTCACCCAGTAGCGGAAGGCCATCATGGAGAAGTGGATCCGCTGCAGGCACTGCGCCGAGCGGGCTGTCGTGCCGAGCGGGTCCACCACCGCCTGCGACTCCAGGATGACCCACTGATTGTCCTTGGGTCTGTACCTCAGCACCGCGGGCCGGGCCTGGAGGACGAGGGGGTTGGCCTCGCCGCTCGACACCGTCTCGTCGCGGGGGCCTTTGCGGCGGCCGAAGGGGGCGGCGAAGGCGGGCCGGTGGATCGTCAGGGACGGTGCCTGCTCCCCCAGTGACGCGTAGGTGGTCTCAAAGTAGCTGTTGATGACCTCCTCAGTGTGCGCCGCGGCGTCGTGGAAGCTGCTCTCCGCTATCAGCGTCGCCTTGCTGCCGAACTGCAGCCGGTCCCACCGGCGCGCCAGCTCGTTGAAGCCGGCGGTATCGTCGAGGTGCATGGCCTCGCCAATAGAGAGCTTCGGCACCAGGTCGGGGCGTTCTTGCAACAAGAAGAACTTCTTCTCGCAGGTCAGCGAGGCGGCAAAGGTGTGGTATGTGATGGATGTCGGCAGCACACCCGAGTTGCCGGACCGCGATGGCGCCGGAGATGGCGAGGAGGATAGGGGCTTGCCACCGCCACGTTGGCCGCCGTGCTGGCTGCTGTGCCCGTCCTCCTTGCCTTCGATGGTGGTGGTCCCGTCCAGGTCGGCCAGCGGCTCCACAGAGGCGCGAAAGACCTCCAGCATACTGCCCAGGCCCTCGGCGGAGTTGAGGTCCTCCTTTGGCTTCGCTGCTGCTGCCGCGCGTATCGCCTTTGCCTTGCTCTGCGGCGCTGCGGTGGCTGCCCTAGTCGTGCTGTCCGCTGCTGACGCGGCCTTGGCCTTGAGGGCGGCGTCGGCCGCCGCGAGGGCCTTGGCGCGGGAGCCAGTGGAGAGGTGGCCTGCGGCCGCCTTGCCCGCCTTGACTGCCTTACCCACCTTACCCCCTGCCTTCTTCCTGAACATAGGAAGCCCCGCGTCGTGTGTGTGTGGTGGGTGGGGGTGTGTCACTTTTTTTCTCTATCTGCGCAGGACACTGAAGGAGGAAGGGGGGAGGGGGGAAGGGAAGCAGAGATTGCTGTTGGGGTATCACGGGGAACGCACGTGGATGAACACCCGCGCGCGCACCCCCCACACACACACACAGGGGGAGAGAGTTGGGGGACGGCGAGGAGGTGGCCGCTAGTGCCCCCCCCCCCTTGCCACCAGTCAGAGCATTCTTCCCTCTCTTCTTTCTCTTTCCAATGGAGATGTAAATGAGGTTTGAGCGATGGGCGAAGTAAAAAGAGAGAGAGAGAGAGAGCAGTGTGCCTACACACAGCAGACAGGGAAGGACTAGAGGAAGGTAGCGGAGGCGACATGGCTCCCCCCCCCCTGCCGGCTCAAGCGGTGGTAGCGGTGTCCCTGGACACTGTCGTCTCCCTGACGCTAGCGAAGAGTTGCACAAAGACAACAAAGATGATCATGACACAGGAGACGAGAAGCAGCACACGCATCCTCGTCGAGACGGCCCAGCGCAGCACCCGCACCAGCCAACGCAGCCAGCTCTGCTCTTCCGAGAGGGAATCAAAATAGAGGGCGGGGTGCCGCAACGTGTTGCCCCCTCGGCCACTCCCCGTCCCAGAGGAGCCGTCGTTGGCATTCTTGCCGCCGCCGCTGCTACTGCCAGCAGCCTCGCCACCGCCGCTGCTGCCGTGGCGGCCGCCGCCATGGTTGTTGGAGAGGATCATGCTGGCCTGCTGGGCGACTGACTTCTTGATGCCGTCCAGCTTCACCTCCGCCACGCGCAACGCCGCCGCGCGCTGCTCCAGCTGCGCGGACTGCTCGGCGAGTTCGGCCTCGCGTCTCTCAATCCTGAGCAGCCGCTCGTCGTGGTCGTCGTCCGGGCCGCTGTCGTCCTCCACGCCGGCAGCTGTCTCGCCTTGGCTTGGTGGCAGCCCCCCCTCTCCCTCTTCCTCTCTCGCCAACTGGGATGCAGGTGGGGTGGTGCGCTGCGTGCCACCTCCTCCCCCTCCGGGCCGGCGTTGGCGTTGGCGTTGGCGCTGCTGCTGCGACCCCCCCTCCTGCTGGAGGTGGTAGTACCTCATCTTCCATTCCTCCCCTTCTTCGCGGGCCGCGTGGAGCTCCGCCTCGAGATTGCGCACGAGCTGCTTATCGTCCTCGGAGAGCATCAAGGAGCGGAAGGCCTCCTCGCGCGAGACGGCGTCCTCCTCCAAACTGGCCACCGCCTCCTTTGCCAGTGCCAGCTGCCGCTCCAGCTCCCTATTGGTCTGTTGCGCCTCCTCCAGCACCTCCAGCTGCGTGGCCAGCTCCTGGCTGAGCGACGACACCTTGGCGGCGTAGTGCTGCTCCAGCCGCTGCGCGTCCGCCTGCACTCGCGAGATGCGCTGGTGCGAACTGCTCAGTTCGCTCTGCGACTGCCGCAGCAGTTCTTGCAGTACAGCCAACCGCTCCTCGCGGGACTGCACCTCGCGCACGAGCAGCTGGCGTTCCTGCTCCTGCTCCGCTCTGGCCCGCTCCAGCCGGCGCAGCGCCTGCTGCTCCTTGCCCGCCAGTTCGGCACGCACATTCTCCAGCTGCTGCTGGTGAGCTGCATCGTTGACGGCGATGGCGAGGCCGCTGCTCGTGCCAGTCGAATGACCCTCCGTAGCCCCTGGGCCGCCGCCCTTTGCACCCTTTCCGGCGGCGTCGCCGTCGTCTACGTGGATGAGGGAGGACAACTCTGCGTACTGCTCCCCCAGCCGCTCCAGCCGCGCCGACAGCAACGAAGCCTCGTGCTGCGCCTGGCTCACCTCTCGGTCCTTGTCGGCGAGGGCAACGGTGAGCCGGCCAATCTCTGCTCGGTGCCGTTCTTCCGCCGCTCTCTGCTCCATGTCCCCGTCCACGCGGCTGGCGTCGCGGCCCCTCGCCTCTGCGGCCTGCAGCTCCGCCTCGTGCCGGGCAGCGAGCTCGGTCCTTTCTTGCCTCAGTGTTGCCACCTGCCCGTTCAGCGAGGCCACCTCCTCCTGCAACATAGCCGTGCGCTCCTTGAACTCTTTGTTGAGTTGCACGCGAAGGTCGACAAGATCCTTCTCTCCGCTTTCCTTTGCGGCCTTCAGCTCCGCGCGCAGCGCCTTGTTCTTCGCTGCTGCCTCCTTCAGTTGCTCTGCCACGGCGACCTTCCACGCATTCGTCTTCTCCTGCAGCGCCTTGAGACGCTCCTCCGGGGACGGACGGTCCGTTCCTTCCGTCTGAGGAGCCGGGGAGGACGTCCCGTTGGGAGCAGCGCCGCCGCCACCGCCAGCGCCTGCGCTGCCACTGCTGTCACTCATCGCTTCCATATTTATGGCGCGGGTGCGCAAACGGTGTGTGTGTGGTGGTGGTGGTGGTGGGGGATGAAGTGGTCCTCTCTTCCTCTATCCCTCTGTGTACAAGGGGAGGGCAGCCCTTTGCAAAATCCTTCACTTGTAGCTGACGAAAGCAGCAGAGGAGGAGAGTGGGGGGTAGGCCGGAGGGTGATGGACGATCGCAATGGCAACGATGGTGATGAGGGAGGGGGGGGGGGGGATCCTCCTCCCTCCCTCATTGCTCTTACCAAGAAGTGATTCCAACATTCACCGGATGAAGGGGTGTGGGCGAGGAGAACCAAGCTGGGAGTACGTGTGTGTTGCTGCTACTCCGCGAATGGTGATGGGCTTGGGACTTGCCGTTTGCCCCCTGTGCCCTTTTCCCCGTAGCGTGGCCTTGTCGATTCGTGTGAGCAATGAATAGAGATGTGGAGTTTTCGGCTCCATTGAGCGAGTGAAAGGAGCACACACACACACACACACACACACACACAGAGGGAGGGAGGCACAGCGTTGGGCAACAGGACTAGCCACTAACAGACAGCAGCAACACATACTGAACGAGCCTCCATTCGGGCAGCGGTAGCAGCAGAAGGACGGGAGGGGGAGGGGGGGGAGGGGGAGAGTGAGGAATCCTGCAGGAGAGCTGTCTAGTACCGTCCCCTGGGCAAGTGAGGGACACGTTCCCCCCCCCCCCGCTCCCGCCCCCATCTCCTCCTTCCTTTAAGTGGCCTTCGGCTCCTGGGCGAGCGTCCTGGCCAGCTCCGCCTTCATGGCATTGCTCTCGTCATGCTTGCTGCGCTTCGCCTGCGGGTCTGGTGGCGGCGCTTTGGGCAGAAGAGACTTCTTGCTATACACCGGGGCCGCTGCCGCCGCCGAGGCCGCCGCGGCGGCCCTCTCCTCCTCCGTCGGCGCGCTCCCTTTAGGTTTCTTGGACGATGATTGGCCCGTGCCCTTCCTCTCCGCCTCCGCTGCCGCCGCCACAGCCCCCCCTCCCGCAACGCTCACCAGAGGCTCCACGACGAGTGTCTCCGCAAGGCGAAGGGTCGCCTTGGCGAGGTAGTTGAGCGAGTCGAGGCGGCCCTTGATCTTGAGCTCGGGCACCGGCGGCAGCTGCTCCACATTGCTGCTCGCAGCCCCTGCGCTGCTGCGGACGAGCTCGTTGATCTTCTCCTCAATCGCGTCAAGGCGGGCGTTGACGCGCTCTTCCTTCGCCGTCGCCGAGCGCGAGGCCTGGCGCAGCTCAATGAACAGGAGCGTTGCAAGGATGGTGTAGGCAATCAGCTCAATCATGAAGTCGGCTCCGGCATCGACGAGGCGCTTCTCCGGGAATGGGGCGAGAAAGGCCGTCTTGAAGACGTACCACGCACTCTGATACGGCTTCGTGATGAAGATGCGCATCACCGCCCCCGGCGTGCGCTTCGCCGGGTCCACAAAAACCGAGGCGTCGTAGGGCTCCTCCTTGGGTGGGTTCGGACCGTACATAATGGGCTCGAGCAGAGAGCGCGAGCGCGGCGTGACAATGGTCGGGAACGACACCACATGCTCCTTCTCCTCCGCCGCCGCTGCTGCTGCCGAGGCCGAGGACGATGCATCTTTCGGTGCCTCGGCTGTGGTGGTCTCTGGCGTTGCCGCGGTTGCGGTTCCGCCTGGGGAGGACGAGGCGGCTGCGGCAGTTTCGCCGCTCCTGGCGCGGTCAGCGTAGGCCAAGGCCGTCTCCATGATGCGCTTTGTCTCGGCGTTGATGGGTGCCTTGGGCTTGCCGCCGCTGTCGTTGTCGGCGGCCTTCACGGCTTCCTGGGCGGACTTGGTGGCCGCCTCGGCCACCCGCTTTCCTTCTGTCTCCTGCAGCCTCTTTTGGTTTTCTATCCGCTTCAGCTCCTCCTTCCTCGACCATTCTGCAATGACACCTGACAGCCCCAGCGAGACGCGGCCGAGGCCAATGCAGGCGGAGTAGGTCAGACCCCGCCTCGTCGTTGCGTGGGACACGATCTGCTTGGCAATGGGCCGCGTGAGCTGCCGGATGCCCAGAAAGATGAACTTGAAGGTAGGGAGGGCCACCATGTCGTCGTCGGCCGCGCTGGAGAGAAGAAAGCCGTCGCCGGATTGGCCCTCCCTACTGTCGCTGCCGCTGCTGTCCGATGAGGGGGGGAGCTTGGACCTGGCGGCGGGGCTGGGGCCCTGGTAGCCAATAGAGCTGAAGCTGCCCTCGACGTTCAGTGTGCCAGGCTGTTCCGACTCCTACAGAGCCCTGCAGGAGAACACACACACACAGACAGACAGACGAAGAAGATGAACAGAGCCACAGAGAGGGGGTGGCCTAGTGGCTGGAGCCGCGGAGGATGGGAGGAGTGTGGAAGGAGAGGAGAGAGAGAGAGGCGACGCGACACAACGTGTGCCCTTTGTGCCTCCTCCCAACTGGCTTTACTGCTGTGGGATGGGTAGTATACATAGATAGAGATGGGGAGAGCAGGATGGGACCATTCGATACTTGGAGAGAGAGATGGTGAGTAGGCACCCCGTGCGTGCTCGTGCAGGGGGGGGGGGGGGCGACATCGCCATCCTCCCCCTCATAGAAGCGAGAACTCCGTACTCCTCGCTCCCCCTCTTTTCGTTAGGACACCAATCACACACACCTGAAGTGGAGGCCACTTCCAGCGGATCAGAGCAGAGAGGGGGAGGGGGATGGGAGGGCTGACTCCTCCACAGAGGCATAGATGCTTCCATCGATGCACACAGCTTCTTATCGCAAAAACTGCTTCGTTGAGTGTCTGTTCGTAGGTTTTAAGGAAAGGTAAATGGGGGAAACAAAGAGGGAAAGAGAGAGAACAGAAAGGGGGGAAGGTATACGATATATGCCCCGTAAACAACGCCGCATATTTGACAACGTTCATCCATCCATCCGTACGCACACATGCCGTCTAACGCTAAGATGGTGAGAGTGGGATAAATGGAGAGAGACACTCCTGGCGTGATAAAGAGGGAGAGAGAGGGAGGGAGGGGCACACGAGAAGGAATCGACCGCCGTCACAACAGAACAACAGAAGAAGAAGAGCTCCCCAAAAAGGGGATGAAGGGAAGGAACCAGAGAAGGGAAGACGTGCGTCATAATGGCAATAAACACCAACAGTAGGAACAATCACATTAGTCATCATCATCATCATCGAGTACGAATACAAAAAAACGAATACATCGTCACACACACGTGAGAAAGAGAGAGAGAGAGAGAGGGAAAGGAAGAAGGGTCCAGGATGGGAGTGTCGACCTGGGCGGACTCCCTCTACTCTACCACTTCCCATCGCGTTCCCCCTCCTCTCCCCCTCTTCTTCTTCCTTCTCTCCCTTCCTCTTTTTAAGTTTCTCCGTTTAGAGCTTTTTCTCCACTGGCAGACTTCGCTTGCCGTCTTCTGGCCATACTCATCTCCATTTCTTCCCTTCTTTACAGCTACGGAGTGGGGGGATGGGGAGGGGGGAGAGTGAGGAGAGAGGGTGTCCACACATGAAGAGGCAGATCTGTTTTCTTGATAGCTTCTATCTCAAGAGAGAGTATGAATAGAGAAGGGTAGACAGGGAAGGGGGGAAGCAGCACGTGCGGAGAGGAGAGGAGAAGATGAGGAGGGGTGTAGGGATCGCTGGGTTGAGTAGCCCAAAGCGATCGAAATAGTTCTCCCCCCCCCTGTCTCTTCTTCCCTCTCTCAATTGTTATGGAGGGCGAGGAGCTGTGGTAGGCGTCAAGGCAAGAAGGAGCGGGGGGGGGGGAAGGTGTGTGTGTGTGCGATGGGCTGAGGAGGGAGGGAGGTGGGTTCGTGCCAATGCGGTCTTCTCCCCCTTCCACTTGTCAAGGTACGGGCATTCTGCTTGGTTGCTAGGTTTACATCAACAGAGTGTCGTCCTGTGTGTAAGGGGTAAGGGGTAAGGGGGGTGGGGGTGGTGGTGGCCGACGGACAGCGTGAAGGCAGCAGTAGCTGGGAAACCGTCGTGATGAGCCGATACGTCTTCTCTATGCTTGGCTCCCCCCCCCCTTCCCTCTTTCTCGTGGAGCCATCGACACCATCCCCCATCGTGGTCCTTCTGGCCAATGCACAGGCCTACCGGGTGAAGGAGGGGAGGTAGCGGCGAAGGGTCCATCCACCCTCTCATCTCCTTTCCTTCTGCCGTCTGTTCAGCCGTTTGTTTGTTTGCTCGCCTTACTCCAGGTCGATCATGGCGGCATCGCCCTCCTGGCCCTCGGGATGCGCGTCCTCGGTCCACAGCGCCAAGTTGTCGCGCAGCAGCTGCATAATCATGGCGGCTTCCTTGTGCTGCTCCTCGTCAAGGACCTCGGGGTCGCTGAGGGCCTCCTCAAAGGCCTGGCGGGCGAGCTGGCAGCCTTTGTCGGGGCTCTTCAGGATCTCGTAATAGAAGACGGAGAAGTTGAGAGCGAGGCCCAGCCGAATCGGCGAGGTCGGCTTCAGCGAGGTGATGAACTCCGAGGCCTTTGTGTACGCCTCGAGAGCCAGGTTCTTCTGTGTCTCGGCGCCGCTCTCGATTTCGGCGTAGTAGCGGTGGTAGTCGCCCTTCATCTTGTAGTAGTAGGCCTTGTTTTCGTCGCTGTCCGCCGCCGGGATGAGGTTCTTGTCGAGCAGCTCAAGGACGTCGGAGCAGATCTCGCTCAGCTCCTTCTCAATCTGCTTCTTGAAGCCGCGGATGAGGCTGACGTTCTTCTCCTTCTTGGCCTCCTCCTTCTGCTCCAGTGCGCTGATGCTGCGCCAGCAGGAGCGGCGCGCGCCAATGATGTTCTTGTACGCCACCGACAGCAGATTGCGCTCCTCGTTCGAGAGCTGGGCGTTCAGCTTGACGGCGCGCTTCATGCAGACCAGGATCTCGTCGTAGCGCTCGCACTGCTCGGCGAGCTTGGCAGTCAGAATGAGCTGCTCGCGCTTCTCCGGAACTTGAAAGCCGCTCATTGCTGTTGTTGTTGTTGTGGTGGTGGTGATGGGTGGTGGGGATAAGGTCTGTTGTTGTGTAAACGAGTTTTTTTTTTTTTTGCTGTCGCGCGTTTGGCCGGAATCACCCACAGGAACTGAGAGAGAGCGCCAAGGAAACGGGGTAGGAGAGGAAGGGAAGTACGATTGCGTGGGGGGAGGGAAGAGGACAATAAATGCTCTAAAGCTGTGCAACGCGAGTCACGGAGCGAAAAGGGAGGAGAAAGGGGAAAGGGGGAGAGTGGATAGGAGGCAGTGATGGCAAACGGGGAGGGAGGGAGGTTTCTTCCCTGCTGGCGGAAGTCCTGTGTTTCCTCCTCTGTTCTTTCGGTACGATGTGTGTGAGGTGATAGCGGGAGCATGGAAAAAGGAAAGAGAGAGAGTGAGGAAGCTATTCGAGTGATTGGGGAAGGGAGGCCCACTCAGTCCTCATAAAACAGGCTCCCCGGGTACGGGGTGAGCTCGTTTGCCAGCGAGACGCAGAGGCCCTGCTCTTCTTCCGTGACGGAGCAAACGTAGGGAATGTACCATTGGTCGCCGTCCTCCTCCTTGGCTGCTGCCGCCTGCGCACTCGTCGCAGTCATTCGGAAGCCAAAGTCTGTCTCCGTCAGACTCCCGTGCGATGCGATGGACTCTTTGGAGTGCCACCCCGTCTGAGCGAAGACCGTCCGCAGCGTCACCGGCGCAGTGCCCTCCTCCGCTGCCTCCGCTGCCGCGTTGCAGCTGGGCTGGCGCCACCACCGCCGTACCTCGAGGAGCGATCTGAACTTGTCGACAAGGGCGAGGGGGATGAGAATGTAGCGCTTCTGCGGCCTCTTCTCCGTTTCTGCCCCTGCACTTGTCGAGACTGGCGCGGGGAGGGAAGGGGCAGCGCCATGGCCACTGATGGGGGCGGCGGCAAAGATGAGGCTGTGCTTGCGCGGGTTCACGTACAGGACGTACTCGTCTACACCCCCGCCACCGTCCGAGTTGTCGTGAGTGGCGGTGGTGGTGGTGGTGTCGCGTAGCACCTGAAGACAGCTGCCGTCTGCGGGAAAGAGGGCCCCGTAGCAGCCGTTGCTCAGCGCGTAGGCAAACGCGTTGACAGCGCAGGTGCCTGCGTCCCTCCCCGCCCTCTTCTCATGGGGGCCGATACATAAGGGAAGGGGAACGCATCGGGTGACGGTGACTGGGGCCGTGTGGCCATCTCTTCTTCCCCCTCTCGCCCCCATCGCGTTCGTAGCCATTTCGACACCCCCGCTATCGCGCCTTTGCCCGTCTTGCTCCGCCGCCGTAGCCCCACTTGCCGCGGCGGCATGTACCGGCTCTTTCTCATCCCGTTCGGTGCGGCCCGCACTCTCTTCTCTGTCGTTGGTGGTCGCGTCGACCTCCCGGGGCCGCTTGGCGGGCAGCGTGCGGCTGCTCTTCCTCCTCTTCCCTTCTCTTTCGCGTTGATGGGCAGCATCGATGGCAGCCAGTTCCTCCCGCCGCGACGGCGCGGCACGGGTTGAGAGAACAATGCCCGCGCGCCGGCACTCCCGGATCAACACATCGGCTGCTGTCCGCTTCAAGGAGCGGTCACGAGGCGCCGGCGGCGGTATTGGGGCAGAGCGGGGAGCAGATGACAATCCATTGCTGCCCTCAAGAGGAGGGTATCCATTTTTATCCCGTGCTGTGGCGCTCCTCGCGCTCTTGGTAACCTTGCGCTTCGATGGCATGCCGCGCGCGGTCCTCGTCACGGTCCTCGCCCGCAGCTTCCCGCCGTCTGTGTTGCGGAAAGGGTGCCGAGAGGCTATACGCAAGGGGCTACACTGAAGGGGGGGGGAGAGAGAGAGACTGTCCCTGTAGACTCTTCCCTCTGTGTGTGTGTGGGGAGTGTCTGGTTAGTGCACGGGCACGAGAAGGGAGGGTAAGGAGGGAGAGAGAAGTACTGCCAAGACTGCTTTCTCGGCTGAATGGTGAGGAGTGAGAGGGGACCACATGAGGCCTTCACGCCTCTGCCGCCCCCCCCCCTCCACCCACACAAACCAACACTCTGTGGGAGGGGGGACCGCCAGACGAGGAGCATGCGCCAGTCACACAGTAGGACGTCACTACGTCTGAGGGGGCCACACACACACACACACGCAAAGCTGCCCTAATCACCTTTCATTCTTTAGCTTTCACAGTCAGAGAAACACGAAGTAGACGGGGGAGGGCGGAATGGTGAGGGGGATGTACCATGTGGAGAGAGTTGTAGGGGGGGGGGGGAAGGGAAATCATCTATTCGTCTCTCTCTCATTCTCTTTCGCCTTTGTGCCTGGCGGTTGTTGGCAAAGACGGAGCAGCAGGTGCAGTGAGGCATGGCGGGGAGAGGGGGGACGGGGGGCGACGTCTAAGGAAGGAGGGGGGGGGGGGGTGGGGTAACGAAAGGAAAGGAGGGAAAGTCATAGGAGGAAGTGAGATCTAGTGTGAAGAGCGCCATGGCGCGAGGAAAGGCCCCCCTGTAGGCTGTCTAGGAAGGAAGGGAAACCATTTAAAAAAAGCTTTTTTTTTTTTTTTGGGACGCCCCCCGCCCCCTTGCCACCGCCGCACTGCACAAGTTGATCCTGAAGCCACGCACACAACGCACACAATGAACCGTCAGTGAGCGTATATGCTACATGCATGTGCATGTTGATTCGAGAGAAGGGTAAATAGCGAGAGAGAGAGAAGATGGGGGGGGGGACTCTTGGAACTCCCCCCCCCCCCTCCGCGCCATCCCTGGGAAGAGGATAGAAACAGAGAGAGATAGAGACGGAGAAGGACAGTGTAAGAAGAAAAGGGGTACACGTGGTTTGGGAGAAGTAAGATATGCATCTATGGATTAGAAGGGGCGGGGGGGGGGGGGTATGGCCCCTGCCTCCTCTGCCTTTCGTACACACACGAACGAAAAAGTCATCCTAAACGGTGATGAAGGGGGGAATGGAAAAGAGAGAAGAGAAGGGCGGGTGTGGGTGTGGGTGTGGGTGTGGGTGTGGGCGTGGGCGTGAGGGGACACAGAGAGGAGAGCAGTCCCCGAGAGGACGGACATGTCCCCCCCCCCCCCGCGGGGGGTCAACCATCCCCAAAGGACACGTACTTCACGAC
>JASAOB010002814.1:37091-73417 GCA_030849825.1 Herpetomonas tarakana
CGGGCCCCCCCCCCCCCCCCCCCGCTGGTGTAAACCCATCCCATACTCTCGAGTCCTTCACTCCCCCCCCCTCCCCTGCCTCGAACCGATGAAGAGAAGAACAGTAGAAACGACAAAGAAGAGAAAGGAAGGTGGTACAGTAAAAGGGCAGCCATCATCATCGTAGTACGGGGTGGGGAGTACCATCAAGAAGTAATGAGTTGCTGCGATGGGGTGCGGGAGCATCTATGTGGTTCGGAGGCAGAGAGAGGTGAGGTGAGGGGGGGGGGGGGAGGGCGATGGGACAGGAGGAAGAAAGCCGATGGGCAAGGCAGAATGCACAAGTTGAGAGGGGAGTGAGCGGGGGGATGAGCGGGGGAGGAGTGGTGGGAACGCGGGGGGTGCTGCGTGTGAACGGGCAGAGGGCGTGGCACAGACTTCTTACCTTCTCACTCACAGGGAGTGCTCGTCCGTGATGACGCCATCGTCGCTGACGGCCGCAGAGGACTCCCCGCTGGCTGAGGCGGCGCCGGCGACGGCAACGACCTTGGCCTTCTTCCTCGCCTCCGACAGCTTCGCGACGCGCTCGACGTGCTTGACCAGCTTCCGCATGCGTCGCGCCACGAGCACCGACTGCTCCACAGATGATAAATGCCCCAGCAGGGAGTTGCCGCTACCGTTCGCAGTGTGCATGCCGCCGTGGCTCCCGCCTCGCCCCGTCACCAGCCCCCCCGTGCTTCCCCCCGCTACCGCGGTAGGGGAGGGAGAGGAGCTGCCGTTGGCCGCAGCACCAAAGTTGAGCACGTGGCCGGTGCCGTTGTGCACCACGAACTGACCGCCACGCGCCATGCTACTGCTGTTGCCATTGCTATTGCTGCCGTTGCCGTGGTTGTGGCTACGGGCGAGGGCGGCGTCCTCGAGTAAGCGGCGCAGGGAGGATCCGCGGCGGCGCAGGTGGTAAATCGTGTCGTTGCACCGCTTCCACGCCGAGACGGGGTACTGATGCAGCTCCTCGTCCGTGATGTCGACGGCGGCCTTGAGGTTCGTGTCAAAACTCACGCAGTCCTTGTTCGCGACCACCATGCTGGGCACGAACGAGGACATGCTGAGCTGCTCGGGGTTGCGCACGCGGCTCATGGCGACGTACAGGAGGTGCTCGCAGGGCCACATGCGGGAGAGCTCGAGGTGGACGCGACCGACGAGCGTCAGGCCCTGCACTTTGTGCACCGTGAAGGCGTAGGCGAGGGACAGGGGCAGGGTGACTGTCGACAGACTAAAGTAGTTTGTGCTCGGCGTACCGCCCACGCTGAACTCCCATGGCGGGATCGCCACCGTCTCGCCGCTGTGGAACCGGACCACAGGGACCATGGGGATCGGCATGCCACACTCCGTCATGCAGAAGACACGGTAGCGCTCGATGCACTCGTTGACCGCCTCGTTCCGCAGGTACTCGGGGAAGCTCTCCTCCTTGCACTCGATGAAGTCGACGACGGTGCCGATGCTGCCGTTGACAAGGTTCGACGTGAGGTTGGCGCGCAGGAGGATGCGGCAGCCCTTCTTGAAGGTGAGGGGCTGCGCGATGGGGTGCTTGGCCATGAGCTTCTGCAGGTACTCCTCGTTGTCGGGCGTATGCAGGCCATCGCCGTTGGGCACAATCTCCGTCACGGTTGCCCCGAGGTCGAGGTCGTTGATGAGTGCGGCCACCTCGAGGAAGCGCTCCCGCATCGCCTCGCGCCAGGCCACGCTCTCGCCGGGAGGCAGCACCACACGCATCGCGTGGCCATCCTCGTAGATGCGGTAGAGGGAGAGGAGGGAGGCGCGGGGCAGGTCTAGTGTGGCCTGCAGGAGGGAGCGGATGTGCTGCGCAAAGACGTGCTCGTTGAAGTCGGCGTTAGTGCGCAGGAGCAGCGTCGCCGTCGCGTCGCACTTGAGGGCGGTGATGCCGTGCTCCGGCACGAGGGTCAGGGGGTCGCCCTCCAGCCGCTCCAGCTCCTTCTGGTTCGCCGCGTGCACCTCCTTGTTGGTCGGCAGCAGGTTCACCGCGGACTCCACCATGGTGCCGGGCGGCAGCTGCTGCACCGTCTGCATGAGGTCGTCCGGCACGGTGCCACGCCGCATGAGCTGCAGGTCGGCTGCGAACTTTTGGTACTGCGACTGGCGCACAATGGTCTCGAGGCGCAGCTTCACGAAGATGTCCTGGAAGAGGCGGGAGTGGATGACGGATTCCTCGTTGATGCAGCCGAGCTGCAGGAAGTCCCCGCACAGGATGATCTGCACGCCGCCAAAGGGCAGGTCGGGGGTGCCGGCCTCCTCGCGCAGGACGCGGTCAAAGTCCTCGAACAGGCGGAGGGGGAGCATGGAGACCTCGTCGATGACGATGACGTCGTAGTCGAGGATGGTGCTGCGGCGCAGGAACTCACCCTTAGCCGACACGCCCAGGGCGTGGTGGAAGGTGGAGCCGCCAATGTGGCAGCCCGCAACGCCGGTCGTGGCCGTCATGGCGACGCGCAGGCGGTGGGCCTGCAGGCGGCGGTTCAGCACGCGGAGCAGAACTGTCTTGCCCGTGCCCGCGGACCCGCCAATGTACATGTGGTGGCCCTGCAGCGCAATGTCAATGACCCGTTCCTGCTCGGCGTTGAGCTCAATGGTGCGCGTGGGATCGGATGCCTCGTCCAGTAGGTTGAGGGTATCGGCCACCTCGGCCTTGCTGGGGTCGTCACCAGAGGCGGTCACCACGGAGGCGTAGCGACTGCGCATGACGCTGTTCACCTTCACCTGCATCACCTGCCGCACCGCCTCCGCGGGGTCGGCGATGCTGGTGTTGGTGAGGATGCCGCCAAGCACCTTGGTGAGGCTCTTGGGCCAGCGCGGGGGTAGCGTGGCGGTGCCGGCGCGGATGCGCTCCGCGAGGCGGTTCAGCTCCTCCGGCCTCTCCACCACGAGCTGGCGCTGGCTGTTGACGCCGAAGCCGATGTCCTTGAGGATGGCAATGCTGGACGCTGCCTCGCTCATCATGCGACCTGTGAGGGAGTTGTAGACGAGCGTGCTATCCTCGAAGGTCCGTGGCGCGTGCCGCGGCGCCTCCTCCATGTTGGCGAAGAAGGAGAGCTCGTCAAGCGAGCTGTCCTCCAAGACACTGGGGGTGACGAGGGCCTCGGCCACACCCGTCGCCGTCGCCGTCGCCGTTGTCGCGGCCATCTTCTTGCCAGCCCGCTTCTTGGGGGAGGGCTTCGCAGCGGCAACCCCCGCAGGCTGAGCGAGGTCGTCCACAACAACCTCGGCGTCCGCCGTGGAGAGGGGCGGCATCACCATCCTTGGGCTGCCAGCCGCCTCCGCTGCCTCGGGGAGGATGGCGGTGGCTGTCATGGCCGTCTTCTTGCCTTTGCGGCTGCCGCGCTTCCCTGGGACGGCGGGGGCGGCGAGGGCCTCGGTGCTCTCTTCCGTTGCTACTGCCGCCGGGGCTGCGCTGGGTAGGGGCGGGGGCGGCACAATGGAGAAGGAGGACTGGTAGGCGCGGCTGCAGGTCAGCGGACTGCCGCTGGCATTGCCCATGAGAGGGGACGAGACCGGGCTGCCAGCCGCGCGGAGAGACAGCCGCGGAGAAGAGAACGCCGCGCCGCTACTGCCGAGAGCTTTGGAAAGAAGAGGGGAGCCCGTCACCACCACCACCACCGCTGCGGTGCTGCCGTTGCTGCTGCTGACACGACGAAGCATGTTGTGGGAACAGGGGAAGCAGGGTGGCTCGGGGTTTGAGGATTAGAGGGGAGGGGAGGAGGGAAGGTAAGCCAAAGTGGCTGTGTAGGGATCTTGAACCGAGAGAAGAAGAAGAAAAGCAAAGGAAAGAGCGTCTATGCCGAAAATAAAGAGAAAAGAAACGTGTATGGATATAGTTGAACTCACCACACACACACACACACAAGTTGGGCCCGTCGTCGCGATGGGCGTTTCCTGGGGGTGGTGGTGGGGGGATAGCTCACGAAGACGGGCGGTCTTGCGATGGGACGGAGGCGGTGTACAAGGACGGGGGAAGGAAGGACCTGTTCACTTGATAGACCCTTGGCTCGTAGCTTCACTCAATGACTCTTTCCCCCTTTTGCGCTTCGTCGGGCTCACCTGTCTGAGAAGCCTGGTGAGGGGGGGGGGGGGGGGGGGCGTGGGGGGGGGGGGGGGGGCTGGGGGGGGGGACGTGGGGGGGGGGGGAGTTGATTGTTGAAAAGTTGTGGTGTNCCGTGACGGGCATTCCATTCTGTTTCCTATCTCGTGAGGGGGACGTGTGTGCGTGCGATGTCGCATGTGGGCACACGCCCGCCCGCCCTTTTGCTCTGCTTCACCTTGTGCGGGAAGGAGAGAAAGGAACAACAACAAATAGGAACAGTCGCAATAGCAGCCCGGGGAGCGCGAGGGGAGTCTCTGCATCGACACCCCGTCCGCGACCCTGGCACGCTTCTTGCTGCGATCCCTGCTAGTCCATGCGCTATCTTTTAAGAAGAGAGAGAGCGAGTCTGTGTGTGGTTTCGTGTGAGTGTATGAATGTGTGCGAGTGCACGAGAGGGTAGTGAGAGGAGGTGGTGCGATTGGTCGGCGGTAGACGGGCCGTCACGTGGGCTGGCCTCCCTTCACTGCGGCCGCGAGAAGCTGTTCTTGCAGGGCCTGGATCTCCTCCTCGAGCCGCCCCTGCCGCCTGGCTTGGGCTTCCTTGCGTTCCTTCCGCTTCTGGGACGCCAACTTTGCCAGCTCCTGTCTTCGTAGGCTCCTCTTCCGCCTGTTGGGGGCACGGTGCCAGGTGGCAGGCACCAGGTGCGACGGAACTTTCACCTTGTCCACCGTCGGCAGCGCGTCGTCGTACACAAGGCAGTCCGCGGCGGCCTTGACGAGGCCGTTGTGAAAGCTGGAGATGCTGAGCTGCTCGGGGTTGCGCACGCGGCTCATGGCGACGTACAGGAGATGCTCGCAGGGCCACATGCGGGAGAGCTCGAGGTGGACGCGGCCGACAAGCGTCAGGCCCTGCACCTTGTGCACCGTGAAGGCGTAGGCGAGGGACAGGGGCAGGGCGACGATGCCGAGGGAGTAGTGATGGGTGTTGGGCAGCCCGCCTACGTGAAACAGCGTCGGCGGTATCGGCTCCACCCTGCCCCCACCAAAGTCAACCTCAGGCACGAGCGGGGTCTGGAAGCCCTGCTCGTATTGCAGAAAGTCCATGTAGGACGAGACCGCCTCCTCGCGCTGGGGGTTGCCGAGCAGGTGTCGCGGCAGGTTCTCCAGGGAAAGCGCGCGGAAGCCGACGACGGTGCCGAGGCTGCCGTTGACGAGGCCCGGCGCCAGGTTCGCCCGCAGCATCACCCGCGCACCCGGCTTCAGCGCGACGGGCCTGGCCATGGCGGCTGCCTGGGCGTACTGGCTCAGCACGTACTCGTCCTGCTCCGTCTGAAGCCCTGCGGAACTGGCCAGCACCTCGCGCACCCGCACCCCCAGGCCGAGTGCCTCAAGGAAGCCGTCCAGCTCCTTGTCCATGTACGCCGTGAAACGCTGGAAGTCGGCGTTGGTGAAGTCTGGGGGCAGCCGCACTCGCAGCGCCAGGGCATCAACGAAGAGAGGGTACATCACGAGGTGCTTCTGCTCCATCGAGCCGTGCAGCCACGCCTGCCCCGCCTCCGTCTTCTTGAAGTAGTTCCCCAGGAAGAGCTCCAGCTCAAGGCCCAGCCGGCGTGACTCGATGAGCTTGGCGTTGTGGATACGCAGGAGGTAGGTGGGGGACCACAGCCCGTTCAGCCCCGGGGCGAGGAACTGCGGCATGAAGATGGTCGCTTCCCCAGGCAGCTTGGCCAGCTCGCGCTCGTTGGCGTGGTACACCTCCTCGTTCGTGGGGAGAAGGTTCACCGCGCCGTCCACGTACGTGGAGGAGGGGGTGGCCTCGCGCTCCTCCTCCACCTCCGCCGCTTCATCACCTGTCCTGGTGAGCCTCGCCACTTCGTCATCGCCGAGGGCACTACGCAGTTGCTGCTGCTGCCGCGTCGACATGCCAGTGTCGAGCTGCTTGACAAGCGCATCCGGGGCAGTGATAAAGTTCAACGACTCCCGCAGGCCAGGCGGCACGTGGCCACGCCGAAGGCACCTGAGTTGCTCGGTAAAGACGGGGTTGGTGGCCTGCCGCACCGGCGTCTGCAGCTTCAGCATGACAAAGTTCTGCCGGAAAACGGCTGTGTTGACAATGGGCTGCGCGGCGATGGCGCCGAGCTGGAGGAAGTCCCCGCACAGGATGACCTGCACACCGCCAAAGGGCAGGTCGACGCCGTTGGCGCGTCGCAGCCGACGCTCGAGGGCCTCGAAGAGCTCGCGCGGCAGCATGGAGACTTCGTCAATGATGATCACGTCGTAGGCCGCCAGTTCCTTTGGTCTCGTGAACTCTCCATGGACGTTGATGCCGAAGCAGTGATGCAGCGTGCAGCCGCCAATCAGCGTGGCGGCGACGCCCGTGAGGCCGGTCACAGCCACCGTGAGGCCTTCCTTCCCCAGGACCTGTCGGATGACGCGAAGTAGGACGGACTTGCCGGTGCCGGCGGAGCCGCCAATGTACGTGTTGTACCCTTTCAACACGAGCTCCACCACTCTTGTCTGCTCCTCATTCAGGTCGGCCAGGGAGAACAGCCGATCATCAGCGGCCTGGATCAGCGTCGTGCTGGGCCGCTCGCCGCCGCTGTCATCCGGCTCGCCGCCGCCGGTGCCGGCCACCACGCCGACGCGGTGGCGTCCGTGGAGCCGGCGGTACTGCGCTGCCAAAAGCTCCGCAATCCGCTCGGCCGGATCGGTGACTCGTTCGTCGCTGAGCAGCCGCTCCAGCTGCCGGTACAAGGCGGTGTGCGACCAGAAGCGCGGCCACGTCACCTGCCGCGACCTCAGCTTGCTGGCAAAGTCGTTGAGGGCGTCAGGGTCGGTCAGCGCCAGCTCTCTCGTCGTGTCCTGGACGTGGATGCCAATCAGGGAGAGGGACTGCACCCCGGGGGAGCTCTCCTTTGCGATGCGGTGGGTGAAGACGTTGTAGACGAGACGGCTGCTCGCCTCTGCCCGCATCTTGGGAGAGGACCGCGGAGGGGGAAGTGTGTTGGGGCTGGGGGTGAGGAGGTCGCTCCCCGTGGGGGCGACTTCTCCGATATCTTCCTGCGCTGTGGGAGGCGGGGTTGCCAGCTTCTCAAGCCACAGTGCTGCACCTTCATCGGTGCCTCGCTCTGAGGATACGGCCTTCTCGCTGCGTTCGTGGTGCCTTTTCTCCTCCTCTGCGCTGTCGTCGCTGGGACCCTGTGCTGCCTCCGTGAACGCGAGTTCGCGCGCGGCGGGCCCGATGTTGGCAAAGAGGGCCTCCTGCTCCATCAGCGGCGCGTCGGGGGACTGTGCCAGCCACTGGACAGGGTCCAGAATCACCGCTGACGTGGTTGCCAGTTTCGCCACGGTGTACAACACACGCCCGCCATCGTCGCGCACGACCTCGTCCTCGCGATGCGCCACTCTCACCTCCGTCGGGGAGCGGGAGGGGTCCCCGTCGATGCTTTCTGCCTCCGCTGTCTCCTCTGCTGCCTCCGCTGTTTCCTCTGCTGCCATGGTGGCCGTGCGTTCCACGATATCCTCTCCACGTGCTCCGTCTCCCCCTTTCTCCGCCCCACCACCACCACCACCATCGGCGAGAGCGGTCTCGGACGTGGGGCGTTGGTGATGGTGGAGTTCGTTGATGGCGAGGGGTTTGCGGGGATGCCTCCAGCTTCGCATGAAGTCCTCGCGGAAGAGTAGCGGGATGTAGTCCTCGGTGTCTCTCGTGCTCTCCGGTACCTCGTGCCGGCCCTGGCCTCCTCTCGTCGATAGAGGGGGCAGCAACGGCAACGGCCCCGTCGGAGACTGCCGAAGGTGGACCTCACTTTGAGTGTCGCGGGAGGGATCTGCGGCACGCGCCGTCCTCCTCCTCCTTGCTTCTGCGACCACGAGGAAAGGGGTAGGCGGGGCTGCTGCTAATGCTGATGCAGCGAGCCCACCCCTGTGACGGGAGTCTCCGTCATCTTGCATGCCTTCCGGTCTGCTGAGCAGCTGCGCGAGGATGGAGGGTGTGCCTTCCCGACTGGCGCCGTCCTCTCCCTGCCAGGGGGGGAGGGAGGGAGGGGTGGAGGGGGCTTCGGCATCGCTGCCAGCGCCGGTGGTGAGGTCTCTCCGAAGCACACAGAGGGCGGTCGAGGGACATGGCGGCATAGACGAGGACTCAATACGGCGGCCACCGCAGGAGAAGCGACGGAGAAGGTACCGGACTAGTGTTCGTTGCAGGCAACCCATTGCTACTCACTTCTTTCACGAGAGAGAGAGGGATGGAGAAGGATGACGAAGGGTAAGGGGGTAAGCGCAAAGCGGATGAAGGAAGACGAGGGGGGGGGAGGAGAGTTCTATCGGTCTACTCGGAGATGATCTATATGTGCGCAGTCGCAGAAGAATCAGAAAGGGAAGATAGCGAAAGAGAGAGAAAGGGAGAGCAGAGGTTAAAGCAGAGAGTAGTAGTAGTAGTAGTAGTAGTAATGAAGAAGAAGCCAAGTAGATGGGTGCGTGTGGGTGTATAGGCTGGAAGATAGGATGAGGAAGAATCGGGAGTGGGATAGTGTGAGAGAGATGGAGAGAAACAGAAAGGTGTAGGATCAGGTGAGGTATAAAAGGGCTGTTAAGGGGCCCTTTGGCGAAGAGAAATGAGCCTCAGTTGAGAAGGAGGGAAGGGGGGGGGGGGGCGAAAAAAAAAGAGAGCGATTGAGTGAGAGAGGGCAGAGGTGGAGGAGAAGAGGGGGGTCGCCCTCCCCCCCTTTCCTTTGTTGCTCCTCCCCTTCACCGGGTCTCTCCTGCCTTCTTCTTTCTCTCGACTTACTCCGGGATGACCTTTGCCGCTGTGACGCAATGGGCAGGGTGCGCACGCCCTTCCCTCTCTCCCCACCGCTGCTGCTGTGGAAACAAAGAAACTGCTTCACTGTTGACGCCGTTTTGTCGTCTGCTGGGGGGGGGGGGGGGATGCCTTTCCTCAATCAAAACTAATCAATATCCTTCAACTTTTTCTTCCTCTTCTACCTTTTCTTCCTTTGTTGTCTTGCCCTTCTTCGCGCTTCCCTCCTCTGTGATGAGGTGGGGAGAGGGGGTACGCGAAGGTGCTATGAAGAAGCCGGGCCACACGGTTTGTCGCGGTGCCTGTGTGCCTGCCCTGCGTGTGTATGTGTGTGTGTGTGTGGGGGGGGGGGGGGAGGAGGGGAGAGAGAACAAAAGGAGAACATGAGGAAAGGCGCAGTAAGAGGAGAAGGGAGCGATGGTTAGGGGGGGCACATGCTGTTTGTGGAGCGGGGACAGTTTGGCATTCGACATCCCTTTTGTTTCGTGCAGTGTACATGATTGCTGTTGCTTCGTCCTTCCTCCTGCGAGCAGACAGGTGCACGCAACACCCGCTCTCTTCTCTCTCCACACCGTTGCTGCGTTCTGTAACTGTCTGATCGATTGGTATTCAAGTTTTGATCTTCCCCCTCCACGGGGGGGGGGGGGGGAAGGACAGTGGTGGATGCGAGTTTGTGAGTGTGTGTGTGCCTAGGGGGAGGTATCCGAGGTGGGGCAGCGAGAGGAGCTCAATGCAGCAGCCACAGCAGCAGCTCAAAGAGCAGGAAGTAATAGAGAGGAGGGAGGGAGGGCCATGCGCAGGCTGAGAAGAGAGATGGTAATAGAAATGAAAAGGGGGGGGGGGGGGAGACCACAGGGCATAAAGTATACCCCCAGCGGACGTTGAAACAAGAAAGAAAGCAATAATAGATGGCGCGCTTGCGAACCTGTGTGTGTGACCTCCCCCCTTTTCCTCCTTGTGCTCTCTCTCTCTCGTCTTTCGGGCAACCCGTGTCGGTCCTCGCTCACCCCCCCCCTCTCACCACTAGCCCGCTAGACCAACGTGAGCTTCTCCTCCCCGGTCTTCACCTTCTGGAAGAGCTCCTTCAGCTTGAGGGCTGTCTGCTGCTGCTCCTGCAGCGACTTGTCGGCGAGCTTGCCGAGCAGCTTGCCGTCGGCGTCGGAGACGCCCAGGGTAAGGACCCACGTGCCGGCGGGCCCGGCGGCCGACGTGTCCTCCTGTTCCCAGCACAAGTAGCCAGAGAGGAAGTTGGCGCCGCGCTGGTACTGCTTCATCGGCGGTAGCACCTCGCTCGCGTCCTCGGCACAGTACAAGAACATGTGCGTGGACGGTGGCAGCTCCCGCACGTCGGGTGGTAGCGCGGCGAGCTGCTCCGGGGTGAAGAGAGAGTTGCGTGCGTCGCCGGCGGTGAAGTAGTATGGTTCGCAGACCCTCGTGACGGTGTCGCGCGGTGCGACGCCCCACCGCGGTGAGCGGTACTGCGTGTAGTGGATCGAGCAGCCGTGATAGCTCTCCCGCGGGAAGTCGGGCGACGGCAGCTGCGCCGACATCGCCACGGCCGCGTTCATCAGCAGGGTCGACAGGTTCGCCGAGGTCACCGTCACGCGGCGCTCAATGAGGGAGTCGTACAGGGGCGAGAGGCGCTCGGCGAGTAGGATGGCCTCCGCCAGCGCCAGCGACACGCCAGGGGCAAAGACCAGCGTCGCGTTCGCCTTCCTGGCGCAGAACGAGGTCTGACAGCTCCAGCTCTTGAGCGCGGGGCCGGTGCTCTCCGGTGCCCAGTCGGGCAGCGTGAGCAGCTCCTGCACAAAGCGCTGCGGCAGCTTCGGGAGCTTGGGCTCCTGCGGCAGCGCCGTAGCGGCGCCAAAGGCTGACGGGCTCCCAAGGCTGGCGACCGGGGAGTGGTGGGGCGGCGTCCCTCCGCTCAGGGTCTGGGGGTGTGCCCTGGAAGGGCTCGGTATTGTCGCCTCCATATCGGAGGTGAGGAGGGCGTTGCCGCTAGTGTAGAACTGCGCCTCGCGCGACTGGTTGGCCGCACGCCGCGCCATCGCCGTGCGACTCTGCTTCTTCTTCTGCAGCTGCGGCTCCGGCTCCGAGGAGGCCTGGCGGCCCAGGTACGGCTGGAAGTCGCGCTGGTTCTTGTACACGGCAATCCGACTCGCCTGCGGCCCCTCCTGCCCGAGCAGCTCCATCATTTTCCCTGCCTTGCGGACGGCGGCGGAGCGGAAGACGCCCTCCCAGCCCTTGAGGACCAGGCCCTTGGGGTTCATGTTGGTGCAGACGCCGAGCGTGAGGGAGCCGTCGGCCTCCTCCATGCCGATGATGAGGCTGTGCTCGGTCGGGCCGCGCACGTGCGGGGGCTGGCACGGCGGCGTCGGATGCAGGTCAAAGGGGCACGGGATACTGCACTGCACAAAGGTCATGAGCTTCCTTGGAAGCCCGTTCTCGTCAAGCGGCATGAACTCCTCGCTGGTGCCGCCGCTCCGGTGCCGATGGTGCGACCCGGCAAAGGGGCGACGAATCTCCAGCGCCGCTTGCTGCTCCGGGTCCAGCAGAACGGCCGGGCTCACGTAGTTCAGCAGCTCCAGCGGCGGTATCCCGTAGACGGGCGAGCGCTGGCGGGTGAGAAGGATGAACATGTTGTAGGCCAGCCGCTTCACCACGCAGCGCTGGGAGAGCAGAGGGGTGTACTGGTACACCAGCGTACTCTTGCCGTCGAGGAAGTCGGGGTCGTCGAGCAGCACGGCCTGCAGCGTGCCCACGTTCGCATTCGGAATGTTCGCCGTCAGCCGGATCGTCATGGTGTCGCCGCGGACCCCATCGGTATGCTCTTCGCATCGGAGGCCCTCGCGCTCCCACTGCAGTTGCCAGCCCTGCGTCTGGTTCCACTCCCGCAACGGCTTCAGTAGCACCATGGAGAAGGGGGCGCCGTAGTTGGTGAGCTGCTGCAGCACCGTGCTCTCCTTGTCCGTGAGGGCGGGCAGGCGGTACTTGTACGCCGCCGCGCTGCTGCCACCGCCGCCGCCGCCAGCAGGTGGTTTCGGGGTGCTGGTGGAGCTGTCCGCGACAGAGGAGGTCCTGACAGGGATGGCGGGCCCACCAGTTGCGGCAGCAGCAGCAGCGGCGGCGGCGGCGGGAGGTGGTGGCTTCGTTGTCTTCTGGTCCTTGCCAGCAGTCGCCGCGACCGCAGGCGCGGTGGGGGTTGGCGGGCTGGGGTCGAGCTTCGCAGCCGTGAGCTTCACCTTCTTTCCCTGCGGCACAGCGGGGGACGCGGGGGAGCCTTTGAGTGCCGCCGCGAGCCGCAAAGTGCCCATGACAAGGAGTACGAGGGCGACCGCAGGGGCGGCAAAAAGGTCCAGAATGGCGCCAGGGGCGAAGGTAGGGACCGTTGTCACAAGAACAAACTGGAGAAGGCAGAGGATCAGGAGGCCTATCACCACTGGGCTGGCATACAGGCCGCTGCCGAAGCGGGCCTTCTTAGCGTTGTCACTAGTCGGCTGCTTCTTGCGTGGCCCCCCGTGCACGCCGCCGCTGAGCTTCGCGAACACCCTCAGCCGCTCCTCGTCTGCGGCGACACGCACAGCCAAGGCGCGAACCTCCGCCTCCCGCACCGCGGCCTCGCCGCTGCTGACGTTGTGCGGCACGTCGACGGCGAGCACCAGGCGACGTCGGTGGGTCTGGGAGTGGGTCAGGGGAAGCGACATGGCGAGCAGCAGGCCCAGCACCATGGGCCACGGCAACAGGAGCAGAGCCGCCCCCGTACTGCCGCTGCCACCGTCGTCTGTGGCGGAGGACAAGGAGGAGGAAGGAAGAACTCGGCCGCCAAAGGCCACGGCGAGGAGCACCAGTGAGGAAAGCTGCGGGGATTGCCAGGTGAAAATGTCGCACAGCTGCAGGACGGCGGCGTCGTACAGGTTGAAGTACGCGCCAGAGACGTCGAGCGTCGCGCCGTGGCGGGGTCCCTTCGCGTCCTTGGCGCGGCTCGTCTGGGAGGAGGATGGCGTCTGCGACTTCTTCGCGGCCGCCGCTGCTGCCGCTGCCTTCTCTGCGCGGGGCTGAGGCGCTGGCAGGGCTTCCGCCGTTGCCGCCGCTGCTGCTGCGCTGCCCGAGGGGCCAAGTGGTGGTGTTGGTGGTGCTGGTGCGGCGGCGGCCTTGACTCCCTCTTCCGATGTGCCCTTGGCATGCCGCTCCCGCATGTAGGCGTAGACTGGTCGCCAGTCCTGGTCGGCCAGAGTGGGCGTGGTCGGTGCCGGCTTCGCACTCGCCGATGCTTGGTTGGCGGCGCCGCTCTTCACCGCGTACACCGCCGGCCACGCCTTCATCAGCAGACCCCAGTCCGCAAGGATGGTGGCAAGGCTGTCCGCCACGGCTACAACACTGCGCACGTTGCCGCCGTCGCCGGACCGGGCCATAACTCGCCGCCGTTCATTCTCGGTGTCGGCGAAGTCGGCGCTGACGGTGGTGTAGATGATGCGGAAGGGCTTCAGGTCTTCCTCCGCGGAGAGGAGACGATAGCCGATGCTCTCGTTCTTCGCCTCCCCGGCCGTTGTCCGCTCCTGCACGCAGAAGCAGCCGAAGCCACCCGCCACGTTATTCCACGAGATCCAACTGCTAGAGGAGAATGGCACTGGTAGGAACACCATGGGACCCGCTGGCACGGCTGCCTGCAGAGGAATGAATCGGGGAGAGAGAGGGGGGAGAGGATAGATACGGATGGATGTGCTTTGGGTCGGTATGCGATGGGGAGGAGCAGAGGAGTGCCAAATAGTGTAAAGGGAAATAGAGGAAGTGCAGGAGGAGAGCGACTCGGCTGTGTGTGAGTGCCCCGAAAGAATGATAGTACTTTGATCAAGGTAAAGCAGTGCGGTATGGTGGTGGGTGTGTGTGTGTGTGGGGGGGGGGGGGGAGCACAGGAATCTACTGTGTGTGTGTGTGTGGAGTGAAGAAGAAGAGAGGATGGAGAGATAGGGAGGGGTCATGGGAGACGAGGCAGCGAGCAATGCGACGAGGAGATGGACGGTGGCACGTTTGCGTTGTTTGTGTGATGGCGTGAAAGTGTCCAGGACGAAATGAAGAAGAGGAAGAAACAAAGGCCAAGAGAATGACATGGGGGTGCAACGATCGTTTACATCTTGATTGAGGGGGGGGGGGAGGAAGCCCTGTACATGATGCCCCCCCCCCTGAAGAACGCAAAAAGTAATAACGGATGTTCCATCCTCCCCCCCCCTCCGGTCTAGCTTTTATCCGAGGCGCCGTGCTGCGCCGCCCCTTTGCTCGCCTCGTGCGCTTCCCGGACCACCTTCAGCTGATTCAGGAAGGGTGTGATGCCCTCGACCTTGCGGCTCAGGGGACGCAGCACGGAGCGGCGCAGAAACACGTCGAGCCGCTGGTGGACCGGAATGAGGGGGTTTGGCAGTTTAAAGTGGCAGAGCACACAGAGGAACTCCACGAAGCCTTGCATGACGAGCACCTGCGCGTCCTTGCGCTTCCCCGCGGAGAGGGAGACGGCGTTGGTGCGGGGGTCGACGATGCTGACGGCGCGGACGGCGCGACGGCGCTCCCCGCTGGTGCCACCCGGCATCCGCGGCTTGTTGTCGATTTCCCGCCGCTTCGCCGCCGCGTCCTCCTCGCACGCCCGCCGCGTCACGCAGCAGTACTGGAAGAGCTCGTACACAAGGTACTGGGATATCTCGGTGCTCGTCAGCATCGCGTCCCGTAGCAGCGCCAGCAGGTCCTCCTTCTCCATCCCGGCGGAGCCGTACACCTCCTTGCTGTATCCATTGAAGAGCAGCGTGAGAGCAGGCGTGTAGAGCGCAATGACTTCTTGCGTGGCCGCCCCCATCTGGAGACGACGAACGACCGCACGCGGCTCGTCGAGGAGGAAGTTCCCAGCAGGAGTCTCGAGCACGCGGTCCCGCACCAACGCGCGTAGGGCGTCGCCGAGCCAGCGGTTGGGGTGCTCGCCCTCCTCCTCCTCGTGTGCTCCGCCGTTTTCCACGAGAGGAGAGAGCCGCTGCTGTTGCTGCCGTCCTGGCGTGCCTTCGGCTGGCGAGGCGGGGTAGAGCCGATCTGCGACGAGAACCATGGCGGTGGCGAAGGCGGTGAAGGTCATTGCCATGTGGGCGATCGGTAATGGCGCAAAGATGTCGCCATTGTCGGTGCCGTTGTTGTTGTTGTTGTGGTGGTGGTGGTTGGCCGAGAAATCGCCTTCCCCTGGCAAGGCCTGCGCGGACGATGTGCCATCATATGAGGAGGAGCCCACGCGCCTGGCGCCGGCATCGTGTTGCTGCTGTTGCCGGATCCCCTCCAGCGCGGTGTCGTCCAGCGGCAGCGTATCCGGCGACGGCCCCGGGCCACTGTACGCGAACGCGCTCACACGCCTCTGCTGCAGAGCGACGCCGTACGCCTTGCTGTCCGTCTCTGCGTTGGTGTCTGCTGTTGTGACGGCGAGTAGCCGGGGACTCTCCGTGGCCTCGTGGAGCGCGGCGATGGCCTCGAAGTAGAGCGCCGTGGCCGTCTCCAAGTCGAGCGGGTGGGCGTCCTCGCCGCCCAGTTCGAGGCCGACGATGGCGAGGTCGCCGCACAGCAGGCGCCAGCCGCCAAGGTCCATCGTGGGCAGCGCCAGTTCCGGGGACAGCGTGGATCGGCGGAGGAACAGCGAGAGGAGGTCCTCGCTGGTGACCTTAAGGGCTGCCATAAGCCGGTTCTTCTCCGCCGCGACATGTCGCAGGAGCGGCGCCGGTGTGGCGCTGACGCTGCTTCTCGGGCTGATGCCGCTCGCCTGCCCAGCGCCGCCGTAGCCGAGAGCGTTGCCACGACGCTCACAGACGCGCCGAATGCAGGAGCTGTACAAGGGGAACTCCCACTCCCCCTCCTGCTGCAGGCCGATGCGCAGGGCCGCGGGTGAGGCTCTGGGGCCGGTGAACACGGCGCGGCTGAGGCCGGAGTAGGTGACCACCGGCACGAGACAGGAGAGCGTCACGTGCCATCGGTGCAGCTGCAGGGACCGATTCAGGGCCATGCCGAGCTCGCCGAGCAGGTTGGCCAGCGCGGGGGAGTCAAAGGCGTCGCTGGGCCAGAAGTTGCCGCGCAGCAAGAAGGGGTGGGCGTCGCTGCCAAACACTGGTAGGCAGCGCTCCTTGAAGAGCTGCCACGGACTCTTGTCCTCGTCGTCCAGGTGGGCCAGGAGCTCCTCCTCAAAGCTGGTTCGCCCCGCTGCCGTGCCCTTGTTGTTGTTGTTGTTGTTGTTGTTGTCGCTGCCGGCTGGACCGCTGGTGCTGGTGCTACTACTACCGTCACTGAGGAGATGCAGCAGGGCAGCGCGCTCGACGGCAGCACTTTGCCTGCACTTGTGGTTGAAGGGGTGGGCGAAGCGGGTGTAGAGGAGGGCCACAAGTGTCACCACCGAGGCGCGCTCGCCCGCCGCTAGCGAGTGGGGATCAACCACCTCCTGCAGCTCGATGCGGCCAGTGGCGAGGGGCGGGGCCAGCCCCGTCTGGGCGAACACGGCCCCCTCGACCGCCTGCCGCTTCAGCGCGAGGGCGTCGCTGGCGGCGGTCTCCGTGCCCGCCACCAGCTCCGTCGCAAACTGCAGCAGAAGCGCCATCCGCTCGCTCGGCCGCATGCTCAGCAGATCGCCAAAGCACTCGGAGTAGACGGGGAAGGGGGAGTCGAGCTGCACGTTGCGCTGCTCCAGCAGCTGGCGCCGACGGTCGGGGTAGTCGCTGCCGTAGAAGTCCTCGGCGTCGAAGCCGCCTTTCCCGCGCCGCGCGGCGGCGTCTGGCGAGGCGGGATCGTCCTTGTCGCCCTCGTTGCTGCCGCTGCTCGCGGTGCGGTGCAGATATCGGGGAAGCGCGAGGTAGAAGAGCAGGCGACTCAGCAACACACCGCTGCGGACCTCCTCGGAGAAGCTGCTGAAGCGGACGGAGAGGGCCCCACCCTTCAAGTCGTCCAACGACTGCAGGTCGTCCAGCGCGCTGTTTGCCCAGTCCTGCAGAATGATCAGCGCGTCGGGCAGCTCCCGGGTGGAGGATAGGATGACAGGGGCGAGCGCACCAAAGAGCCTTTCCTGCTCCGCCTCGCGGGCACCGGGGCCGTCGCCGTCGACGAGGTCATTGAGCGGCGCGCCGTCGCACTTCTCCTCTGTCTTCCCCGCGGTAGTGGTGGTGTGGGCTCCAGACATCGCCGGCGCTACGACAGCGTTGGGGTCGGTGCGGAAGTCCTGGTGCACGCGATACTCATCGAGTGCCTCTGCCACCTGCGTCGACGCGCCGCAGAGCTCCCCCATCACCCGTATCACCACGCGCTGCCACGGCCGATTGCGGTGCGCGCGCAGCCGGGACTTGAGCTGTGCGATCCGGCGGTCCCGCTCCTGCAACAGGAACTCCTTCTCCTGCACTATGTTGCCGTAGTGCAGTTTCTCCTCGACTGTGGTGAGGAGGCTGGCTTCCAAGGTGCGGTTGCGCTCCTGCAGGCCGCGCTTCTCCTGCTCCAGTCTCCGGATCATCCTCGCCTGCACCGCGATCTCGCCGCGAAGGTGACTGCAGACCTCCTCCGTCTCGTGCAGCCGTGACAGCATCTCTTCAAACGGACCCCCAACATCACTGGAGCCGGCCCGCAGCAGCGGCGTGCGGTCGGCAGCGGTGGACCCCACAGTGCCGCGGTCCTTGCCACCGTGCGGCCCGTCGTCGCCTCCCAGCGTTTCCCCGTCCCCACGAGGACGAAGACGGCGGCGGTGGGCTTTTGGGCCATGTCCACCAGAGAACCCCTCACGACCCCCTGGTGCACCGCCGTCGCGTGTACTACTACTACTACAACTACCACCGCCACGGCCATCGTTGCTGCTGCTGCTCTCGCTGTTGTCGCTGCTACGGCGCTCACTCTCCACCTCGCCGTTGGCATACTCTCCTCGCTCGCGAAAGACGCTACGCAGACGGGCGACTGCTGTTGGCTCTCCCGTACCCGCCTCGAGTTCCGCCGTTGTGATTTCGGTGGGTGCGCCGCCAGCCGAGGCGGCTGCGCTACCCAGTGGCGGCGGCGGGTGCGGATGCTGAGGATGGTGGAGGATGGAAGGTAAGTAGACGTTCTGGCCGCCAACAACGCGAGGGAGAGAGAATCTGTCGGCGGGGTGCCGCTCCGCTTCCTTGGCCCTCCTCCCCTTGGCGCACTTCTTGTCTCGCCCGTGCGCGGCAGCCTCTGCAAGCTTTGTCGCAATGACGCGAGCGCGACTGCTGTAGCTGATGCCGGTGTCGCTGCCGTTCGCGCTGGCCAAGGTGATGGGAAGGTGGTCCATCTTGGCGGAGAGCGCCGAGCTCGCGAGGAAGTCGCGGTAGGCCTCGTCGACGCGGCGCATGTACATGCGATGGGCGCTCTCCCGTGTCTCCGCGCGCCAGGCAAGGAGGACGGCTCGCAGCGTGCCCCTCTGCGCGGCCCGGGTCAGCAGGCTCAGGCACGCCTCGCGGGACACCTCCTTGCGTCGCCTGTCGGCCACAGTCTTCCGCCAGGAGCGCAGTGCCCACTTCTTCATCGCAAACTCCAAGTAGCTCACGTCGGCGTTGCTCTCTCTCGCCGCCTCGTTGGCCAGCCACTGCGTTTTGGCGCGAAGCGGCAGGGCACAGAAGCGCGACATCTGATCGCACAGGCTCCCCATCTGGTGCGGCAGAAGGCCGTCCACGGCGGCGTAGTTCTCGTACACGTGAGGCAGGATGTAGTGCCGGAATAGCTGAAGCGCGAAGCCGACACCAGGGACGACGGACCGGACCTGCTCCAGTATTTTCCAAAGGAGCGAGACGCTGGTCGCCGTCTCGATCACCATCAGCGGCTGCAGCAGGCGGTCCGGCGGTAGGGAGACGCAGGCGGGCGTCAGCGGGTTGGCTACCGTCGTCGTCGTCGTCGTCGATGCGGCCGCCGCCAGCGCGTCCTTGGCCAGCTCACTCTCCGTTTCGTACAGCCGGTTGAGGTAGGCTCTTCGCGCTTCCCTGGCGAGTTGTCGCTGTCGTGCATACACGTCCGTGCTGCTGCTGCTGCTGCCCTGGGTGGGGGTGGTGGCTTGGTCAGTGCCCCCGCCCGCCGCGTCCGCTTTCTCGTCCCTCTCCGTGATGCGCTCGACAGCGTCGGCGCTGCAGGCGTGCGAGGCTGCCCACTGACCTTCCTCGTAGGTGTGGAGTAGCGTCCTGGCGCGTTCGTGCAGCATCGCGCGCAGACCACGGAAGAGGATCTCCATACTTTTGAGGGGTACAATGATGCCGCGATGGGTCGCGCCAGCCGGCGTGAGGCCGTTGTTCCGCGACATCATGTCCGCCCCTCCGCGGAGGCCGTGTTGCTGAGACGTGAGCTTCGGGTTCACGCACACCGGCGACCCTTCCAGGCGCGGCTGGTTGCTGCCGCACAGCTCCTCGAGCCAGTGGCGCTCTTCCCGCGAGATCATGTCCATGGCGTCACTCTCGAGTGCGGGCTGCAGCACGGTGTCGACCTCGGCGCGGAACTTCTCGTGCAAGCGCGTGGCCGCGCGGGTATCCCACCAGTCAAAGAGCGTTTCGTTGAGCTTGCGCTCCTCCCACAGCACCTCTGCCTGCTGCTTGCTGGTCAGGGTGTAGACGTCCGTCTCGTCGTTCATGGTGCCGGCCACGACACCGGCTGCAAGGCCGAGAGCGGGAGGCGGCAGCGGCTGCGTCAAGGGCTTGAAGGGTCCTGCACCAACCACCCGCTGCTGCTGCTGTGGCAGCTCTCCAGAAGAGCTGGTGGTGGTGGAGGTGGCGGGAATGGCGGTGGCTGCTGTCGCGATGAAGGATGGCGTCACCTCAGGCTTGCGGGACCGTGTGTAGGCCAGGAGAGTGGCAGCCTGCCGCTCCATCTTGGCCTTCTGCTGCAGACGGTGCCTGGCGTCATCCTGTTGCTGGAGGCTGCTCGCGAAGGAAGGGGTGAGATGGAGACCGGTGGTGGTGTCGGCGGGAGTGTTTGCGGTTGTGGCCGTGGCACCTGGCTTGCGTGGTGGCCGTGTTGCTGCCCGGAAGGTGGAGGAGGAGGCACCACCACCACCACTTTGATGGCTCCCGTCCTGCCCATCGACGACGGTGTACGTCGAGGAGAAGCGAAAGTTGAAGTCGTCAAAGATGTTGCTGGGCACCTGGCGACCCGTGGATGTTCCCGTCGGCTTCTTCGCGGTCTTCTGGTTCATCAGTGAGGCACAACGACACGGAGGAGGAGAGATCACAGATGATGGTGGTGGGTGGGATATGTCTGTGAATGACCTATGCACAGCAAGGAGGCAATGAGGGAAGGGGTGTGAGGATACAGCGCAGAGTGCAATCTGTCTCCTTGTCTCTCTTTCTAAGGCGAGGGAGGGGAAAGAGGGAGTAGGGGAGAAGGCATTCACGAAGGGAAAAGCCCTCGGATAACAGTAACAACAGCATTCCATCCCCAAAAGGCAGCAGTGGAGCTGTACATACATTCTTCCGTTCTCGTTGTGTGTGTGTGTGTGGGGGGGGGGGGGGGGAGCGAAACTCCTCCCTTTCTCCTACTCGTCGAGGTCCACGTACACCGTGACAGCAAAGAAACCAAAGACGCGCTGCAGGAGCACATAGCCCACCACCAGCGCGAAGCACGCGGCGGATATCCTCAGCACCAGATCCTCCTTGTTCTGCACCGTGAGCAGTCGCTTCACCACCCGCTGCGCGTGCTCCATCGCCCCGTGCACGTCATCCAGCGACTGATGAACAGCCCCTAGCGTCTCCGCCGCGCCAGACAGCTGCTGCCGCGCCGCCTCTACCTTCTGCAGCTCCACTGACAGCATCTTTCTCGTGTGCAGCAAGGAGCGTAAGGAGGCGGCTGCGTCGGCGGCGGCCGCACTTCCTCCGCCCGCGGCCGCCACACTCGTTTCCTCCAGCGTGGCCACAGCGCGGGGGAGAGCTTTGCGGAAGGCTAACCGCATCTTCTCCAGCTGCAATAGCGTTGCCGGCGACACTGTGTCCGCCCTCGCCGCCTCCGCTGCTGTTGCTGCTGCTGCTGCTGCTGCTCCTTCCTCTCCTCCCCCTCGCTGGGGTGTGACGCCGCTGGGGGGTCCGTCGCGCCGGTCCTGCTGCGCTCTTGCACGGACACTATCGATGAGGTGGAGGAGCTGCCGGCACTGGGCCACCGCGAAGGCGAAGGCGCCGTGGGTGCGTGTGCTCGGGGCCTCTGTGAAGCTGTGCTGCGTCGCGGCTAGCTCGTCCAGCAGCTGCCGCGCGCGGTGGACGAGCGACAGACAGAGAGTCTCTGTCACATGGGATACACTTGTGGCCATCGGGGGAGGGGGCTGGCGTTGGGGAAGTGAAGGGGACGAACACAGGTTAGCGCAGGTGTCAGGACCTTTTCGGGAAGGAGGAAAAGAGGAAGGAGGTGGAGGAGGAAGGGTCATGCCACATTGCCAGCGGTTTCGAGGCGTCCCGGTGGTGAGGGGGAAGGGCAGAGTCACCGTAATACCGATTCTTCTCTTTTCTTCTTCGTGCACTTGTCCTCTCTTTTCTCACTGCTCTATGAAGCGCGGCATCTCTTCCCCTCCCCTTGTGGGACTGACAGATGTGTGGAGGGGCAAAGGGAGGAGTCTCAGTTCGGCGAAAACGCGCAGAGGAGGTACTCCAACGGGGAGGAGGGACGGCGGCTGTGGACGCCGCCGTCGTCCCCGTATGTTAGCTGTCTGGCCGCTAACGAGCGGCCGGCCAGCGGCGGCTTGCTCTCCGGCGTCCGGGGTGGGGGAGAGGGCGAGGAGGTGACGTAGGTCTGCCCAGCATCTGCAGAGCTGTGGAGGAGAGAGGAGGAGAAGGAGTTCGCTGAGGCGAAGTGCTTCCCTTGCCGCGCCGTCGCCTCGGCCTCGCGGTTCTGCCTTCCGTCGTCCATGGGGTGTCCGCGCTCGTGTGATGCTGGTGGAGGCAGGGGCCGGTGCCCAGGTGTAGAGTGTGAGGAGCTGGTCCCGGTGCTGCCGCTGCTGAAGACGCGGAGGAGGTAGCTCATCGCGTCTTCGCCGTCTGCGCTCTCGAAGGTCAGATCACCCGATTTGGATGTCATGCCTGATACTGCGTTGGCAGGTGGGACCGTGGCGTGCACGGCGGTCCCCGCGCTCTTCGGGCCTGAGGGACGCCCGCCGCTCAGCATGGACTCGCGTTGGCTGCCCGCCGCCGTCGTGGAGCTTGTCGCGGTGCTTGGCAGCATGGTGGAGCTTTCCTCCTTTTCAATCGCTGAGACATCCGGCGATGTAAGTGAGGAGAGAAGGGAGTCGGTTTGCTGCTGCTGTCCAACATTCACCGCCTGCGTGCTGCGGTTGCTGCTCCGTTCGCGTGCGATGGCGTTGTCAAGGGATCGTCGGACATGGGCCTGCGTCACGCGCCGCAGCCGCCGTGCCATGCACTCCGCCAGGAAAGCGTCAGAGGCCTCCAGGTACTCCTGCGCGATGGCGCCGCTGATGCGTGCGATCATATCTTCCGTACTCTCGTGGTTCTCCGTGTTCACGCTTCTCGCGTCGTCGCTGCCGCGGGGAGGTCCTTCCACAGCGTGATCCTTCTCGCTTCTTTCCGTTGCGCGTGGGCCGTGTGTGGTGAGCCGCGCCTTGAGGGAGCGGATCTCGCGCTGCTGGGCGATGGCCTGCTTGGTGAGCTGCGAGAGGAGTGCCTCGTAGCGCCTGCACGCCTCCTCGGGGCAAAATGCTGTGTCGGCGGTGGAGTGTGTAGTCTCCTCTGTCGTGACGGAGCGAGTGCGACACGCAGATGCGGCGCGTGCGCTGCCGCCGCCGCCGCCGCCGCCGCCGCCGTGGCTGCTGCGGGCCGTGCTGGTGCGACTTTGGTAGGTCTGCGTCTGAAAGGAGTCGGTGCTGGTGCTGGTGCCGGTGCTGGTGCGGCCTGCTGCTGGTGGCGGCATGGGATGGGTTGCGTTCTCTATGGGATTTGTGTATGACAAAGGAGAAGGAGCGGCTGATCAGCTCTCTCCTCCAGAGGGGGCAATATACATATGTAAGAAAAGGTGAGGACGAGGGGCATACAGAGAGAGAGAGAGAGAGAGACAGAGAGGGAATGAAGAATGAGGAAAAAATCGACAGATCCGCTATGCCTTGTGGCCTGTCTGCGGTTTATATCCTCCCCCCCTTTCAAAGAAGGGACTCCCTCCAGCACATCCCTCTCTCCCTTTCCCCCACCCCTTTTTTGTTTTGTGACCCCGTCTGGCACTTTCGTCTCCCGCTTTGTTTGTGTTTCGATTCAGAGATAGCGATAGCGATAGAAGAGAGAGAGGGGGAGGTACATATGTGTGTGGGGGCAGTGACGGGGTGGGCAGTAGCGGGAGGGCATTTCGTTGTGTCCCTTGTCTACGAGTTCTGCCCCCCACCCCTCCCCCTTCCGTTTGCTGCTGAATCGATTGTTGTCCGTTTTGATTTTTCGCCCTCCTCCTCCTCCTCTTCCTTTAGACAGCAAAGGGATCTACGGTGCGGCTGTGGTGGAGGAGGGAGTTGGGGTCGTGGATACTAAAGCCGCTCGTCATGCACACCTTGTACTCTCCCTTGCCCCACTTCCCGGATTGGGAGAGGTAGTGCGCCATCTTGCCCATCTGCCGCCGCGCCACCCCGTCAGGGTCCTTGCGGAGCTGCTCCGCGGCCACGACAGGGCTCCCGAACACGCTCCCGCACTCGGCCGGGTGACGCAGGCAGCGGCTCAGCACGTTGCCAACGACCCAGTCGGTGCGGTACAGCGTGGGCTCGAGGGTGAAGGCGCAGAGATGCGAGGAGAAGCACAGCACCTCCGCGTCCCCGTCCATCTTCCTCTTGTCGCGGCGGTGGCGCTGGTCCTGTACGACGTACTTCACGGAGATGGCCTCCTTCTTCACCGACCGTGGCCGCTGGTGGGTGCGGCGCGACGTGGCGCTGGCTGCTTCTCCGGTGAGGTCGGCAGCCACCTCCACCTCCCCCTCCGCCGCCACCGCTTCGGGGGTGATCACCTCCCGCAGCGCCAGCCGCAGGTCCTCCAGCGATGCCGACGCGTTCGCTGCGAAGGGGAAGAAGCGGTCGGCGTAACTGAGCGCCTCGGTTTGGTTGGTGGTGAAGATCATACGGGCAAACGCGTGGAGGGGGGATCGCTTCGCCGTGGCGGTGGTGTTGGCCCTGTCCCGCAGCAGCAGCAACGGGTTCCGGCGGCTGCGGCTGGCGTCCTCCACGTAAAGCTGCTCATTCTTGAGCGCCGTCAGCCAGTCGAAGCTGCACGCGCCGTCGCAAAGGCTAACGCGGGTCTGAGGGAACAGCGAGGGCAAGGCGGTCTGCGGATGCTGCCGCCGCCCCCTCCTGCTGTGTCTGTACTGTTGCCCGGTCAGTTGCTGCCACGCCTTGCAGATGTCCCGCGCGAAGAAGCCGTCCTGTGCACGGAGGTCCTTCATGCGGACGGGGGACGTCAGCAGCGCCTCACACAGCGATGTCATGGACCGGTTCCACAGGGCCGCGGCGCGGTCCTCGGGATTGTCGAGGCCCCGCTCGTTCCGCACCGCGTTGGCCTCTGCGCTGCGGAAGAAGCTGGGGATGTAGATGCCGACGCCGTAGATGGGGGCGCGTTGGCAGTGGTACGGCGTGTCGGTGCCATAAAAGGCCTTGGGCAGGCCATGCACCACCTGCTCGTTCTCGTACAGGTCGGGGAAACCGTGCAGAAGAGACATCCCCGGAACTGATTCCTCCTCCTGCGGCTGCGCGCCATCGTCTGCGCGCGCGGTGCGCTCCATGTCACGCGCCACCGCTCGGAGGAAGTGGGAGATGCGCTGATCCATCTGTTTGGCAAGGGCGGCGTCGTGCGGCATGTTGGTGGAGGAGGGATAGAGCTGCAACCGAAACGCGTGCACCTCGTCCCTGCGGAGGAAGTCGGCCTGGTCAATCACCAGTGGTGCATCGGGTTCGTTGTCCTGCACCACCATGTTGTTGCCCATGGTCTGCAAGGCGATGTTCATCACAGTTCGCACATGTCGCCTCAACGGTTCGAGTCGGCGGCTCTGACTTGTTGCCGTTCCGATCTCCCCCTGCATCGTTCTGCCACTGGCGGGAGCGTCTGCGTCGCCGCTGGTGTTGCTGTCGCCCGTCTCGCGCCGCCAGAGCTTAGGAAACAGGTAGAGGGGATCTTCGACGGGGTTGAACACGACAAACTCGCTGCGCACCAGCCGCATCGCCTCGACGATGGTGGCGGGGGCGGGGGAGATGTCTCCCACGCGCTGATAGGGCCTCGAGGGCCCCTTGAGCGGCTGGAGCACCACCCTCACCTTGGCTACGAGCGTCCCCACGCCGGTGGTGCTGTCGGCGGACTCGCCGTGCTCCTTTGCGGCGGCGTCCCGCCACCAGTCGAGGATGCTGCGCCGGACGTCCCCGGCGCTAAGGTCCGCGCTGACGGACACATAGACGAGGAACTCGAGGAACCTGCTGTGGTGTACGAGGCTGGTGTAATGCATGCTCCGGACGAGCTCTTCCAGCGGAGTCAGGCTCTTTGCATTCCACACCACCGTCACCACTGTGAAGACGCCCGTGGCGGACACGAGGCTGCTTCTCCCCGGCATGAGCAGCGGGGGTGGGCAGGGCGTCGGTGGCGGCGGCGTGGCGCGGCGAATGTAGGGCGTGCGAATAGACAAGGGAACAGGGCCCGGCACCCTGCGGCCACCGACAATGGTATCGTCATCTTCATGGTCATCTTCATCGTCGCCCCGTGCGCCGTCCTTCTCTTCCTCGTCCCCGACTTCACGTGCGGACGTCGAGGCCTCGTCTGAGGACGTCTTTGGGCTGCCCATGCTCCCCTCCTCGTCGTCGTCGTCGTCGTCCTGGAGCTCCCGTGCCGCTTCCTCCTTTCCGCCTACCCCCAGGCCATTCCGCTCCTCATGATCATTCTCTACCTTGTCATCCTCCTCTCGGGCCGAGTCGCCTGCCACGCCCACCTCGCCGTCCTGGTCAGTGAACCCGGGTTTGCGCCGGTCGATACGGGCCGGGCCACCCACCGGCTCCTCGTCCTTGTCCTCGCCCTCATCCTCGTGGACGGCTTTGGATGCTGCGGATGGGCCCGATGTGCGTGCGTGCTGGCGCTCCATCAGGGCCTTCTGTGCGCCTTTGAGAACCTCAAGCCCGCCGACGAGCTCGCCACCGTCCGCGTCGTTCCGTGTCCGTGGCACGCGGTGGCCAAAGAGTCTCTCGTCCAGGGCCTCCTGTTCTCGCTTCATCTGGGCCACCACCGCCTCCGTGGACTGCCGCGTTACCACGTAGAACACCACCTGAGAGAGAATAATGGCACCCACAAGGATGAGAAACCACTTGCGGCCCGAGAAGCGCCACCGCGACACTTTGGGGAGGTCGGCGCCTGTCCTATCGCTGCCACCCTCCTCCGGGTGCTGCTGGCGTTTGCGCACGCTGATCATAATTCTTGTGTGACGCGTGTGTGAGAGGGGTAGGAGGGAGAATGGAGGAAGGATATAGTATATATATATGTATGTGTATGTAGCAGCAGCTAGGGGAAACAGCAACTACAGCGGCAAACTCTTCTCCCCCCAAAACAGAGCTTGTCAATCCACTACTACTACTACAACTGTGCGCTGTGCGTGTGTGTCGGGGGCAAAGCAGTACTTCCTTGTCTTGCTTGTTCCCTTGTTTTCCCATAGGAGGCAGCACCATCACGGAGAAAATGGCGCAGGCGGATGGTGGTGAGTGGTGGTGAGGAACCAGGTGCATCTTTTCTTGGCAAGGGAGAGCAAAGTGTCGGTGGCATCTCTCTCTGGCTCCCTCCCCTTCCTTCCGATTTCCCAAGCCCGAGGGAGGCGGCGCACGTGAGGTCATTGCATCCATTCTGCATCTTTTCTCTGAGTTCCCCCTCCTCTTTGGGGGGGTTACCATAGCCAGGTCTCTCCACAATAACGAGGAGAAGGCCTCGTCGTCGCGCGACAAGCGCAGCACCAGCACCATCGCAAACACGCACAAACACACATACACACACACGCGCACACGCCACCCATCCCTCCCGCTAATGGATCGCGAGGAAGTGGGTGGAGACGCCAAACTTGTAGACCTGCGACCGGTCGTAGCCCAAGTCCTTCATGAGGCCCGAGTAGCGGAACCACCAGCCCTGCCAGTAGGTGTAGTTGCTAATCGGGCTGACTCGGCCACAGAGGTAGGTCATCATGGACTGGGGGCCGCACACGAGAATGCGTGGCCGCACGTGGTCCACCACCTTGGCCGGCCCGTCCGGCTGCTGCTGGCCTACCTCCGCGGTCACGGCGCGGATGGGCGGGGGCAGTGCCGCCTGCAGCGTCTCCGGGTCCAGGTGGCCTACGAAGCAGTTCTTCCCCACCACAAGGGACGGGTCCACTGGCCCGGCACCGGGGCCGCTGCGGGTGCCCATGGACAGCACATTGTACTTCACCGACACCCGCCCCGCTAACTCCCGCTCGTACCGATCAAAGTAGTGCGTCTTGAAGGGAATGTTGCGCGCGCTCTGATGGCAGTAGAGGAGCTGCAGCCGCGTCGGCCGCGTTTGCGACGTAGTCGCGAGTCGCCGGCTGTCCTGTTCCTCCTGCTCCATGACTCGCAAGAGCTGCAGCGCGACGGAGGCGCCGGCGGTGGTGCAGACCAATCCCATCTCCCCCCCTCCCTCCCCTTTCTTGATGGAGTTGTAGTCGAACTCCTTGATCCAGCGACCTAGGTACACGACGTCGCCGGGCTCGAGGTACCGCAGACGCGACGACATGCGGCCGGGGTCGCAGTCCTTGATGGCAAACTCAATGAATCCCCTCTCCTCCGGGTGGCTGATGGGTGTGTACCAGCGATTCAGGGAGGACAGCTCGCGGACTCTGCCGCTGTACAGCCTGACGGAGCTCACCGGCTCGTAGCCGGCGTAGTCAAAGGAGTTGGGGAGGGCAAAGCGGTAGATGTACATGGCCGAACCCTCCTCCCGGTTCTTCTCGACCAGCGTCACCGGCACGCGGGGGGAGAGGAGCGACCAGCGCCGTGCCAGCGGCCGTCTCTCCTGCCATGGCACGAGCACGCCATAGTACAGCGTCGCCCCCACGCCGAGCACGACCCCCACCACCACCGCCACGCGCGTGACGTAGCCCTTGTCCACGTCATTAAGCGCGGTGGCGAGGTTCTCTGGGATGTCCTGCAACATGTAGGACCACCGCCCACGCGGCTTCCTTCCCTTCCGACTGCCAAAGGTGTTATTCTCATAATCGCTCCTCCCCCCGGACGACTGCCCATGGCCGCCGCCGAATGGATTGCCCGCCTCTGCGTCGCCGTCGTGGTGGTAGCTGTAGCCTCCCCCACCGATTCGCTCCTGCCTTCCGTTCGAGTGGTAGTCGGCATCGCTGAATGTGCGCTCCCGTCGCGGGAGCGGCGGTGGTTGTGGTGGTGGCTGCTGTTGCTGCTGCTGTGGTATCGTCGACGACGACGGCGGTTTGGCCGGGCCGCTGGGATGCAGCAGGAGGGCTGTGAGGCCCATTTTCCAGTGGGGGCAGCGGCGGAACATGTCAGGATGGATCCCTCTAAAAAAACAGCCTACGAGTGGAATCGACAACACAAAAGGGCAAGAGAGTGGATGTGTGGGTGTGCGTGAGTGGGAGAGTCATGATGCTGGTGAGTGCGGACAGAGGCCTGCACTCTTCTTCTAAGCCCAGGGGAGCCCAAGACGTGCGTGTGTGCGTGCCCTGTGTGCCCCCACCCCTTTGCCCTCACGAAAGGGGGCCGACGACCGGAAAGGTGTGCCGCTGCTATCGTACGCCGACGGGCCCACTCCACGCACAAACGCAGCAGGCCACTTGTTGGGTTTCCTTCGTGTGTGTGTGTGGGAAGTGATAGAAGGGGGGGGGGAGAGGGGAAAGGTGCAGTATGGCCTAATCTACGTAGCGAACAGCGAGGGATGGAGATGGGGGTCCGGCACCCCCCACCGAGAAAGAAGCGAGCGGGGGACGACAACACTACTACCACTAGCAGCAAACGCACATATGAACACAAGTCGATCGATGGACATCAACACGCAAGCAGTACGCCGAGCATATCCTCTCCCACCCCCCCCCTCCTCGTACTTGTCCACGAGGAAGCCAATGGTGAAGGAGAGAGGGAGAGACATACCATAGCGTAACCAACAGCTGACTATGCAAAGTAAGAGTTCCTAAGGTGAAATGATAAATGGAGAGGGAGGGGGTGGGGGTGGGGGAGGACGGTGAAGAGGCGGCCCCTTCACTCCTCTCCCCCCCCACCCAGTACTAACAGTGTTTGGTCGCGCTCCATCTCTCTCTCTCTCTTCTTCTTTGTATGCAGACACACGTCGCCGTGTGTGTGCGCGCTGCCTTTCCCCGGCCCGGCCCCCCCGCTACGTGGCCTTGACGGCAGCCTCGATGGCGGCCTTGGCACCGGCGGATGGCACTACCTTGACGCTCTTCGCCTTCTTGAGGGCCTCCGCGATGGCCTCCTTGAGCGGGCCCTCCTCAGCGTACAGCATGCCGCGTTCCTTGATGGCGGCCACCACGGCCTCGGCCGCGTCCTTCGCCTCCCCCACAATGATGACGTCGGTGTGCTCGATGCCTAGGCGGGACGGCCGGGCCACGTGCCCAGCGAGCTCGTCCTTCTGCGGTTTCTTGAACAGGTTGCCTGCGGCGTAGGCCCGGGACGCGGCGTCCTTAGTGTAGTTGTGGTCCCACTTGAAGCCGTACTCGGACACGTGGCGGCGGCCCGACTGGCGGTGGGAGAGGGACTGGGGGAGGCCCATGCGCGTGGGCAGGGCGTGCTGGACGCGTCCGGCCTCGGCCTCAATGATGTCGTGCGCGTGCGGCGTAAAACCGGGGGCGTTGGCGGGCACCGAGGCCACGTCCCAGGCGCGCGAGACGGTGCCGTTGGCGATGCGGTGGTGACGGCTGCCGTAGAGCTTCGGCGACGCCCGCAGGCCCTCCACATCCGCGTCCTTTCCGGCAATCACCAGCGTCAGTTTGCTGCCGTCAGCGGAGAGAAGGGAGTCGCCGGGGACGGTGAGGAAGCCCTTCTCGTCCGCGTAGAAGCCCCAGCGCGCGCAGAGCATGGCGGTGGTGTCGAGCAGCAGGTCGCAGCTCGGCTCGCCACCCACGACCGCCTTCATCGGGATACTGTACGGCTCCACTGCCACAAAGTTATTACTGACGAGGCTCATGTCCTTGGGACGCGGCCCGCCGAACTCCTCCACAATGCGCGGCGCCTCAAAGTTGTAGGCGGGTGCGTGGTAGATGAGAACGCCGGGGCGGCGCCAGCCCCACTCGTCGATGGGGGACTGGGTGAGCCGCTTCACCAGAGTGATTTCTTGCCGCGCCACGTAGTTGAACGTGCGGATTGCTGCCAGGGAGGCAAAGTACGCGTGCGTGGGGTTGTCAGTGATGATGCGGTACGGCGTGCAGGTGGCGGGGTCACTGCCAAAAACGCCGTCCACGAGGTAGAAGCGAAGGCCGTTGCCGAGGTGGTACTGCACCTCGCGCAGGATGCGCTTGCCGTGCAGCGCACTGACCTCCTTGACTCCCTTGTTCATCGGGTTTCTAACGCGGTGGTGCATCTCATGCTCCTTGGTGTGTGGGAACTGCAGACGCTGCACCTCCGCCTTCTTGCCCTCGCCGTAGCGGATGGCCAAGGCACCCGTTTTCTTGTCCTTGCGGCCCCAGGCGCGGCCGCGGACCTCGTGCGGTCGCATGTTGTATTCGCCAATACCGTAGGTGAAGCGCCACACGCCAGACCACATGCCCGCGTTCGCGTAGTCGCCGACCTGCGACCAGTTCGAGACCAGCGTGCTCGCGTTGGCGTTCCACCACGGGCCAGGATCCTCGTTCGTCTTTCTGAAGAGCGTGAGGGAGTTGTAGCCCCACTGGTACATGTTGCTCAGGTAGCCGCCCTCCGCGTCCGCGGAGGGGGCCACCTCGGGGCGGAAGACAGGCTTGCGGCGCTCCTCCTCGGCGTCGGGGTTGCAGCAAATCTCGTTGAGAATGGACATTTGGCCCGCGCTCTGGCCGGCAACGGGCTTCAGCGTTTCCTGGATGCTACCGTAGCGCACGGCGCGACGCTGGCTCAGCAGGGTGGCCCACACAGCGGAGCCGGCGGCGCCGTTGCTGCTGCTGGCCCCACGGAGTACCTGACGCATCATGGTTTGCCGTCCCACACACACACAGAGAGGGAGAGTGGGAGAGGTGGTTTGTGCTAAGATACCTTCCACACTTCGCTTCGCTACAGCAGCAACAACTAAATGGGCAAAGGTAAATCAATACGAGAGAACCTACTCGCTAAGAAGAGAGAAAGATACGATGGACTACGTGTTCCCTACAAGGAGGAGGAGGCTAAACCTTTTTGCTATCCAACTGACCGAGGAGATGGGAGGGGGAGGGGGGGGAGGGGGAGCTCATGTGTATGTGGGTGGGTGTGGCGTGGCAGGGCCTTGTGCGGGTCGACATCGCGCACCTGAACGCCGCAACGAGGGGGTGGGGGGTGGGGGCTGGTAAGGGTAAGGTGGGACGCGGTATATTGCCCGGGCTTCGCTGCTGCGTGTGTTTCGGTGACAGAGGTCATGCGGCCATCGAGGAAAAGCGAGTGAGTGAGAGAGGATGGAGTACAATGAATGAATGAAGCATATGGAGTAGTCATCGAACAGGAGGAATGGACACACCACACACACACACACACGCGCGTGAAAGGTGTTTGTTTCATGATGGGTTGGGGCGGTGATGGATGAGGGGGAGCAGACCTCGACGTGTGTGTGTGTGTGTGTGTGTGTGTGTGTGTGTGTGCACAAGGGCAACTGCGCCTCCCGCAGCGCGCTGCCTAGCCTAGCGAGTCATCTTCTGGTTCACCGCCTCCTTGTAGAGCGACGCCTTGCTGGATTTGAGCTCGCCCATCCCTGGTTGATTGCCCCCAGCCCCCTGCATCAGCCGTGCCGACGGGTCTGCCAGGCCACTCAGCTCCGCATCACCACGGGTGCCGCGGCGGTGAATAGGTGCTCCACTCGTTCCTGTCACACCACTCGTAGTGTTCTGCAGAGGTGGCGAATCGCGAGCTATGGCGGGTGGCGTGGGTACGGGCCGGTGCAGGTGCATGTGCTGCGGCGGCAGGTCTGTTGGCGGGGCTGGCTCGTGCCTTGCGCTGCTCACCGTTGCCGGGCTTGTGGTGACGGTGCCCGGACTCTCCATCGTGGACTTGCGGCCGCGGCTGGCGCGACTGCTGTGCACGCACGCTTCCGCCGATGCCCTAGACGACTCCCCCAGCAGCATCCTACCCACAATGGAGTCGTTCTTGCCCATGAGGAGGCCCGCGCCAGCGGCCTGGGCGGCACGCGTGCTGCTGGTGCTTGTGCTGTAGCTGAACTGGAAGTCTGCAGGCGAGGCCACCTCGGTCGTCTCCACGGGCGGCGGGGACTGAAGGAGGGAGTCCGTTGTCTTCCGCGGCGCCGCAGCCGGCGGCTCCCCATTAGCCGTTGCCGTCGTGCCCGGCTGATGCGGCGGGGCGGCATCGCCAGTGGCGGGCAGGCGTGCCGCCATGGCCTCCAGCTTTGCGGAGATGGCGGCGATGTTGGCTCGCTTGGCGGGGTCGCCCTGCAGCATCATCGTCAGCATACTACACCAATCCTCAGGCACCGACGCGGGGATAAGGAACGCGGGGCCTTTGACGCCGGCCGTGCGGATGTCGCCATAGGATCGGAAGGGGACGCTGCCGGTGAGAAGTGTGAGAAACGTGACGCCCAACGCCCACACATCCAGCGCGCAAGGGTCGATGGTGGCCGGCGCCGGGGGCTGCTGCTGCTGCGAGGTGAGCAGTGCCACGCTGCTGTCGTCGTTCGCCGTGGCGACGTCCCGTCTGGATTCGTAACGGTCCATCAGCACCCCGTCGTCGTCGTCGCCGTTGTCGCCAGCGGTGGTGAGCTTCTTTCGCAGCCGGTCAATGGTGAAGCGGATGCTCTCCGCGCCGGCTGCCTGTACATCGGCCCCGCCGCCGATGCTGATAGGGATGCTTGCGTAGATCTCCGGCGCCATGAAGAGCGGGGTGCCCTGGAAGGCGCAGGTCTCTGCTGTTAAGCCGTTGGCCCTGACGTCCTCGTCCGTGTACACCTCGGCGACACCAAAGTCGGCCAGGTACGCGTGTCCGTCGGTGCTAACGAGGATGTTCTCGGGCTTGATGTCGCGGTGCACCACACCCTTGCCGTGCAGGTACTGAAGGCCAGAGCAGACCTGCACCGCCAGCCGCGTCAGCTGGTCACACGAGAGCACCTTGTCCGGATCAATGCTGCCGTCTGTCTTCACCCTGGCGACGGAGCCCTTGTCGATGTACTGCATGATGAGATAGATCTCCGCGCTGGAGGGGTCGTTGATCACCTCGTAGAGCGACACAATGTTGGGGTGGTCGAGATTCTTCATGACATTGATCTCCTGCTCCAGCGCCTTCTCCTCGTTGCGGAAGCCGTTGGCCGTCGTCGTTGCCGTGGCGCCGCCTGGTTTGCGTCCTTTACTACTACCACCACCACCGGAGGAGGAGGAGTCGCGTCGGCCCTCAGCCACGGCAGCAGCGACCGCGGCGAGTTCGTCCTCGGTCATGATACTCGCCGTCTTGAGCAGGCGGTATTTCTTCGCCTTTGGCTTCTTCATGATCTTGATCGCCACCGTTTTATTGCGGGAGAGCGAGTAGGCCAACGTGACACGCCCCGTCGCCCCTCTCCCCACGTCCTGCAGAAGCATGTAGTCGTTCAAGAAGCGGGACCCATCGGCGGCTTTGGCGGTGGTGGCCAGCCCGTAGAAGAGAGCGCCAGAGGTGGAGTTGTTGGTGTGGCTCGTCTCGTTGCTGCGGCGCGTGCTGTCGTCCACCATCTTGGCGCCACCGCCGTTGTTGCCCACAGTGCCGCTCCCACTGGCGCGAGGCTTTGTCGTCTTGGTAGGGCTGGCTTGGCGCGCGGCCGGGGCCGTCACCCGCTCCGGCGGTGGTGATGGCGGGTCGCCGCCCGCCCTACCGTAGCGATCCTTCCCCTTCTCTCTGGCACCTGCGCATGTCGTCGCCGCCTGGGGTGCTGTTCTCGCCGTGCCAGCGGCGTTCTGTCGCGCGGTGGCAGCGTTGCTACCCCAGCCGTTCGGGCGAGGGCAGGGGCTGCTCTGCGGCTTGTCGGAGCACGCGCTACTGGGTCGCGAGGCCTTGGGCGGGAGCCCAGCCGACTGCTTCGCGCGCTCCAACACACCGGACATTGACGCCTTCCCGCGCACATCAGCTGCCATGCGGCTACTCGCGCCACCGCCGCCTCTCGGTGTGGGCATCGTGCTGGCCCGCCGACCACCGTCGCTGTCGGTGTGGGTGTCGCCGCGGCCGCTCTCGTCAGGGATGGCGATGGCCGCTTGCGTTGCTGCCCGCTCACTGAGGGAGAGGAAGGTGGCGTGAGCCCTCACGCAAAAGGCCAGTAGCTCCTCCCTCGTCATATCGTTGAACACCGTACAGGCCTCGGCGACACTCACGGTGCCTGCCGCCGTTGTTGCTGTGTTGGGAGGGGCAGGGGAGATGAGATGGCGGTAAAATGCCAAGAGGTCGCTAGGCGCCAATGGACGACTGTCGTCGCCGCTCGTGGGAAGCGCTCTCCGCGGAGCGGCGGGGAACTCTACAAACCTCCCATTGGCGGCGGCGCTGGCGGGCTTGAGAGGTGGCAGCATCGGTTGGCCTGCAGAGGTGCTCGAGCCGGACGGTGCACCATGCCTGGCACTTGGCACGACTGACGGAATGGTGGCTTGGCGGCGGAGCCGCACGCTGGCGTACGCCTCGTCGTCGTCCTTGTCGTATCGGCTAGGGCCTCTGGAGGTCATTCTCGCCGCCCCACGCCACCAACACAGAGAGGGGGATGGAGATGGAGGGGGGGGGGAAGAGAGACGGTGTTGACGCACAGAGAGAGAGAAAATGGTACGGACTATATATGTGGCGCTAAGAACAGCGCTATTTGCGAGGGGAGGGGGGGGGAGGGTTTGCAGGAGGTCTTGCTATCTTCTTCTATGGTGTGTGTGCGACTGTCTGCGTGTGTGTGTGTGCTGCTCTCCACGACAAGAGAAGCACAGCCTTTGCTTTCACTACGTTTGGAGAGGTCCGGGGATGAGAGGCAGAGGGATGAGGGATGGAAAAAAAAAAGGGGGGGGGGGGAGGCGCTGGACCGCACTCTCCTCCGCCATCTTCACCTCAGAGAGCTCACGCGCTCTCTGAGGTGCACGGCGGCTCCCCTTCCCGACATGACGCCAGATGAGTCCATCGGTCAGTCGGTTTGCAGGTATGATGTATGATGGATAGCATCCTGGGGGTATTCCAGAAGGGTACGAGGCACAGGAGTAGGAGGCAGAAAAGGAGGGGGAGAGGGGGAGGGGAAGTGATGAAGAGAGATAAGGTTCAAAGGGCATTGCCCATGGACATGTTTCGTCAAGAGTGCTACCTCATCTCTGGGATGGCTTGAGAGGTGGTGGGAGAGCGAAATGGAGTACAAACCGCGCCGCGGGTATTACATACATGCATGAAAGGAAGGACCGTGATGTGATGGTACGGCGGGGTGGTGGAGTGGCGCGCGCGTTGAGGCGCTCCGGCAGCAAAGTAGGCAACAAGTTCGAAGAGGGGGGGGGGGGGGGGGTAGGGGTAGGGTAAAGCAAGAATAGCGAGCACATAGGAAGAGGGAAGGGGGGGGGGAAACAGTACCACCAGAAATAAAGGACATTAGGGTGGTGGTGGTAGTGGTGGTGGTGGGGGGGGGGGGGGGAGGCAGCTCGGCTATACATCCCCCTCTACTTTTGCCGTCCCCCAATCGTCAAGGGGACTCTCCTCTCCCTCCTGCGGGCTGGTGTGACGCCCGCTGGCGATGAAGCAGGTTCTGGGTCTGGGATTGCGGCCGAGCCTGCTTGTTACTGGGGGAACGGGGACGGTGGCATCCCCCGCGCGGCGCTGCGTGGTGCTCTCGTACACCATTGTTGTGTCGAAGTTGTTGTTGTTGGAGTTGCCGGAATTCACAGTGGCGGAGAGGAGGGACAGGAGGCCCGAGTCGTGCCCATGCGACAGGTCCGCGAGGGGGACACTCCTCTCCCCTCTCCTCCCGTTTGTGTCGCTGTCGTGCCTGTCGGTGCAGGTGGGCAGTGGGAGAGATAGGGTGGGCATATCCCCCCTGATAGGTGCTGCTGGCCCGTTCTCCGGGCCGAGTTGGTTGGAGGCCAGCACCCGTGCGCGCAGGAAGCGGCGGCCACCGTGTTCCTCTTCCGTGGCGTCTTGTGTCGGGGACCGCCGCTCCGTCACGGGAGATGCGTCACCGAGTGAGAGGCTGTCGGGTGACGACCACACGTGATGGTGGCGAGGGCGGTGCTGCAGCCCGTAGATATGGGGCGGCGGGGTGGGGTGTGCGACAGGGCTGTGGGCAACGGAGGCCGCCGTTGGCACACCACCACTTTCGCGATGTCCTATGCCCTTCACCATGGCGCGCGCCTGCGCTGCGGTGAG
>JASAOB010002815.1:0-73678 GCA_030849825.1 Herpetomonas tarakana
TATATGTCGGCTTCAAAACACGCTCAGGGGAACAGAAAATGAGGAAGAGAGGAGAGGAGATTGGGGACGTGACAGTGATGGCAGAGAAGAGTGGTGGTGGTGGGGGCTTAGACCATCCCCACGGCGACGGGGGGGGGGGGGGAGGATGGAGAACGAGGAGGAGGAGGTGAAGCAGAGCGGCAGCACCCGTCGCGCTTCTTGTGCGTTGCAATGAGGGTCTCCATCACTTCCCGTGAAGTGAAGTGAGCCCCCTCCTCTATCATCACAACTCTTTTCTGTTTCTTTTTCTGCTTTCGGTTCGCATTACTTGTGTGTTTGGTGAAGGAGTGAGGAAGATGAGAAGGGGGGAGGGAGGGACAGCCCCATCAATCGCGATCTCAGGTATAGAATGGCAGAGATAACAAGAGAAAGAGAGTGATAGCGGAGGCAGAGGGGGAGTCGGGGAGGGGAGGGAAAAGGGGAAGGAAAAAGTGTAGTCGAAAGCCACGCGCCGAACGACGAAGACTCCGAGAACGGCGAGGCTACTACCAGAAGAGGAGGAGGAGGGGGCGTGACAAAATCCACGTATGTCTATAGATATATATGTATGGGAATGCGTTATATAATGAGCTATAGAGAAGAATCAACGGGGGTGGGGGTGTGGGTGGTGGTTGCGGCGGCTTCCTCCGCTTCGCATGCCTCTATCCTCTGATAGCTTTCCACCCCTCCACTTCCCCCGCCTCCCTCCTTCCTTTGCCGACGAACAAAGAGGGTAACGAGGATGGAAGGTTGGCGGTGGTCACGCTGGCCATGGGGAAGGGGAGGAGGTGGAGGTGTATGGAAACGTATGAAGCATTTAGAAGAAGTGAAGAACAGTAACTAGATGAGTAGCAGACGTTTGCGTGAGTGAAAAAGAGAGAGATATATAGCAGCGGGAAGGGGGAGTTGAGCGGCGTTGAAGGAGAGAGAGTATGGAGCCGATACAGCCCATAGTCATTCCCTAGCAGAGGGAAGAAGAGGAGTATAAAAAAAGCAGATAAGGAGAGGTGAAAAAAGAAAGAGAGAGAGAGAGAGAGAGAGAGAGAGGGACGTAAATATGTTGAAGAGTGTTAGTGATGATGACTTCGGGAGGAGAGGGAGAAGATGGCGCACGAGCGGCAACCGGCGACGTGTGTGTGTGTGTGCGTGTATGCGTGCGTGGTAGTCTCACCCTCTCTTTGTTCTCCGTTGCATTGTGAAACGACATCTCCCCCCCTCCCTCCCTCCCTCCGGCGCACAGGATGACAGATCAACGTGCGAGGAGGCAGGGGGGAGGCGGCAGTGGTAAGAAACGTAACAGTGGGAGGAGGGTGCGGGATGGGGTGAGCAGTAAGGGGGCGTGTTTGAGCTGGGTAAAGTGAAACCATCGCTCGACAAAGGTAAGACACGCGCAGGGGGGTGCGATGGGTTCGATAGTAAGTAGCACAGCAGAGAGAGATATTTACATTTGTTTCAATGAATATGGATAGAGAGAGGGAGAGGAAGAGGAGCAATGAGGGTCGACGTGGCCTCTCATATAGTGTAAATGGAGAAGAGATGGATAGATAGACGGGGAGAGAGACAGACATGAGAGAGAGGGGAGAATGCAATGATGACAAGAAGGGAAACATACATAAGACACGAACAGACGGTGTCATGAGGCAGTGGGGGAGTGTGGGAGTGGGGGAGGAGGGACCTATTGCTGCGTGTGCATGTCGCAACCATCGGGGTGTGTGTGGGTGCACGGGGGGAAAGGGGGGAGGAGGAGGAAGAAAAGACGAGAAGAGAAGAGGGGTTGAGGAAATGCATCGATGCGAACGGTGCCTAGAAAAAGGGGGGGGGTGGGTGGGAGGCACTACGTTGGTGCGATAGCACACATACCACAGAGTAAGTGAAGAAGCGCAACTCCCCTGGTGGTGGTGATGGTGAGCAGCAGAGGGAGGGAATGGTGCATTCATGATCCGCTGCTTGGTGAGGGATGGGTGGGATGTGTGCCAAATGAACAGCAAGGAGAGAAAGGAGAGCTTCACCAATGCATAATCGCAACTCATTTCGTATCTTTCCCAATGAAGAAGGGGGGGGGGGGAGGGGGGAAGGAACAGTAACAAGGCAAGTAAAGGGGGGCTTACCTCCGCCGTATCATCTTCTCTAGGATGGCCTCCTCCACTTTCCGAATCGCGTCGTCTTCCTGCCTTCTCCGCTCCTCCATCTGGGCCGTGTGCGGGGATGGGGCGAGGAACGACACCTTGCGCTTACCGCCACTGACCTGATCGACCTCCTCGTTTGTCAGTAGGAGCCCGGGCGGCGGAGGGGCCACAGACAGCCGCCTGGCGCTGTCCACCCGCTCGCTGACGCTGACGCTATCGCGACGGCTTACGTTTCTCCTTGAGGGCTCCTCCTCCCCGTCACCACGCGCCTCTGCTTCGCCTCGGTGCACACAGATGGATGGAATAGCGGTGGCCAAGATGGAAGTGTGGCTTGCCTTTGGTGCCTCCCCAACTTCCCCACCACCACCGTCATTGTCATCGTCACCACCGCCGCGGCTCGCACCAGGCGGGAGGGGGACGATGGGCGTCGAGGCAGCCACTGCCGTGCCTGCTTCTGCGCGTGGCGGGGTCTCGCTCGGGCTGGGGGGACCAGCGCCACTGCCAGGACAGAAGCGGCCGTCGCGTTCCCCTTCGCACTCCGCGTTGGCCGAGGCAGCCGCGGTGAGGGCCGGCGAGGAAGGGAGGGTGGTGGTGGTGGTGCCGCGTCCGCCGCCGCCTCGCAGCGCATGGGAGCGCACGACAACGGAGACTGGCATCACGGCGGCATCGTACAGGAAGGTGTGTCTCTTGGTCGCGGCCTCCCCCCTCGTTCTCTCGCTCTCGCTCTCACCGTAGTCTACGCTGTTCTTGGCAATTGCCGAGGTCAAGGCGGGTGGCGGCAGCGGTCTCGCGGGGCTGGACCGACAGTCGCTGTACGACGTGCTTGGCGGCGCCGTGTCGCGCTCACTGCGCCACAGAGTGATGCTGCTGGCATCGGTGGGGAGACTCCCTCCGCTGCGCGTGCGATCTTCTTCCGCCTCCCCACTTCCACTGCCACCATCACCACAAGGGCGAATGTCGACGATGGCCGACAAGGGCGGGGGAGGAGACGTCGACCTGGACCAGCGCGTGGCTTGCGGCGTACTGCCGTCGTCACACTCGCTGCCATCGCTGTGGCCGAACACGTGGCCCTCCTGCGTGGACTCTGCAGCCGGACACGCCGTCAGCGCTCCTGTCGTCGCGTTGCTGTCCACCATTGTGGATGACCTGGCTGTGTGGGTTGCTGCGTGGCCATCCCCGCCGAAGTTGTCACTCGGGAAGGGGTTGGACAGCTTTCTAGCGCCGTGCTGCTGGTGTTGCTGGTGTGGATGGGTGTTTGCGGTGGGAAGGTGCGCCGCTCCCTCTCCCACCATGTCGTCCACACTGTGCGCGGTCCCTCTCCTTCCGGCTGGTGCGGTTCTGTGGCCGCCGCCGCTGCCGCTGCCGCTGTCGCTGGCACTGCGATGGTGTGTCCTGCTCTTGTCACCCAACTGGTGCGGCTTGTGGGATGGCGTGGGGTTGCTCTCCCCATCATCTTCTCCTCCTCGTGCGTTCGCCCCGTGACCGCCACCCACGATTGCGTTTCCGGGAGGAGTGACGCTGACAAGCGAGAGAGTGCTGACGTTCAGTGGCGGAGGAGGCACCACGGAGGCGCGCCGAGAGAGGGATGACATGGACGTTGTCGGTGTCGTTTTGGCATGGTGGGAGCTGCCGTGGTGGCTGGAGCCTCTGCTGCTGCTATCGTTCTCGTTGTATGCGCCGCTGCCCGTGCGAGACTCAGCAATGCTGCCGAAGCGCCAGTGGCTAGCGCCGCTGCCCGTCGGGATGCCATCACCACCGCCACCACCACTACTGTTACCACTGTCCTGGATCGTTGCTGCCGTTGTTGCTGTTAACCCAAAACCACTGGCCTCTCCATTCGTCCAGTAACCCCCACAGCCGCACTCACTTCCGCTGATGTTGCCATCGACAGTGCCCTGCCTGCCGTGATTTGCCTGCAGGGGATGGGGGATGCTCCACTGGCACGGCGGTGAGGACATCAGCTGCGAGAGGGACGCCGGGGATCGACAGCCTTTCCGTGGTGGTAAGGGCTTCCCCGCCAAAGAGGATGGCAGCTGTTGTTGTTGCTGCTGCTGCTGCTGCTGCTGTGGTGGGGGGCACAAGGAGCTGCCAGGGAACGATGGGAAGGTCAGCTCTGACGGGCCAGCGGTGGAACTCGCTCGGTTCGCGGAGGAGCGGCCGCCTCCGTCCTCAATTACCGGGGCCCCCGCCCCCGCCTCCGCTTCGGGTTGATCGTGGGTCCTGCCGCTCACCGTCTGTGACAATGAGGCGGAGGCGATGGGTAGCGCCAGCGAGTTTGTCCCGTTGGAGGAGAGCAGAAGATGAAACGCGTGGCGGTGCTGAAGACTACCGCTGTTCGTGCGGTTGTGGCTCCGGCTGCTGCATCGGCTGCTGCTGCTGGCGCTGGTGCTTACCGTGCGGCTCTCCAGCTGCTCGCTCGACCTTCTCGGCGGGTTGGCCTCCGCGCTGGCAGGGGAGGTCCTGCATCGCAGTGTCAGCGGCTTTGTCGCTGGTTTTGCGGCAGTGCCGGTCGGTGTGACATTAGGGTAGGACAGCGGGCTGCTATGCTCTGGAGGCACGGGGGTACTGTTGCTGGGGCCGCTGACGTTGCTGCTACCGCTGCTGGTGGACAGCGCGGCGCGGAGCTGCCGGCGAGCTTTGCGATGGCCATTGGTGGCCGCCGTCTCTGCCGCCGCCGCCTCCTCCTCGCAGCCGTCCTCCCTTCTTCTGGCGCTTTCCCTGCCGCTTCTTGCGTCCTTGGCTGGCCTATCCTCTCCATGGACGGCGGTACCTCTCTCGTGGTGGCTGCCGCCGCTGCCGTTACCACTCATCGTGATGGGAGGGAGGGACTGGGCGGATAAAGGGCAAGAGCCGGTGTGCTGCTGCTGCTGAGAAGGCAGTGACGGTGGCGTAGGAAAGGAAAGGCCCTCGCTGTCCGTGGAGCGGGATCGCTGCAGCGGCAGGGAGGCTCGCGCGCGGCTGCTTCTTGGGCGGAGTGCGTACGTGTTTGTGCTGTTTGAAGGGCGGAGGGTCTGCGGGGGAGTGGGGGAAGCCGAGGTGGGTGGCAGAGAAACGGTACCTGGGCTGATGCTACTGTTATTGCAACTGTTGTCGTTGCTGTTGCTGGCAAGGACGCGTGGCAGGTGGCGACGATGCGCGCTGTCGACTTCTCGTGCCTCTCGCCCCCTGTTCCTCTCTCTTGTTTGGGGAGGGCAGCTGGGGATTTCTGCGAAGGAGGAGGCCGTCGGCGACAGTGGTGGTGGCGACTTCGTGCTGCCGTTTGCGGCGTCGCTCTGGTGATGGTTGGGCGAGGTGGACGATGCGTGCTGCGCCAACTTCCCTCCCTCTCGCTCTCGCTCTTGCTCCGCTTCTCGGCCTTCGCTCGCCACCACCTTCATTGCCGTATCAGCAACAGCAGCGGCGGCGGACCCGTCAGCGTTGTCGCTCACGTCGCGGGGGGCAGACTGTGCCGTCTCGTGCCCAAGTGGTAGCGTTGTGGGTGGCGTGCAGCTCGCGTTCGTCTGGGCGGCGTGCATGTTCTGGTGAATGCGCTTGAGAATCGCGTAGACTTTCTTGAACTCATTCCGCGTTGTGTGGTCCAGGCGACGGTGATTCCGCGCCTGGACGGCGATGCTCTCCTGCATGTCGACGATGTCCCCGCCCATGCGGTGCACGTTGAGCATCACCCGAGCCAGCTCCTGCGTCAGTGTCAGGGAGACGGTGCCGATGGTCATGCCCTCGCAGAACGTTTCTGTGGATAGGGAGCAGCAGACCGGGGCCGACGGTGAGGACTCCCGCGAAGGAAACGTGCGCATCGACGAGGTCTTGGCGGCGCGGGAGCCGTCTACCCTCTTCTCCCTGCCCCGACGTCTGCTGCTGGTGCTGCCGGTGCTGTGGTGATGCCGCGCGCTTTCGCACTGCTCGTCGCTCCCATCACACGGGCTGAGGCTGCCGCTGCTTCGTCCGCCCCTATCGTGACCATCATCATGGCCCTCGAGCAGAGTATCGAGGCTGGTGGTGGAGGCAAAGGCGGACACTGCCGTGGAGGAGGAGAACGCCCTGTCGTCGCCGTGGTGGGCCTGGGGGTGGTGGCAATGGTGATGGGTGCCCGCGGCAGAACTCCGCTCCAGCTCACAACGGCTCTCTTGCGGATCCGATCCGTCGTTGTTATTGTTATTGTTATTGTTACTGCTTTTGGGGTGGGGACCGGTGGCGCGTGGGTTGCTCGGCCCGTCAGTGCCGGGCGTGCGGGTGGGGCTGCCGTGGCCGCGGAAGGAGGGGAACCCGCGTCGGAAGCCTGGGTTGAGGGAGGACAGCGGCGGTGACGGCCACGCGCGGGGCGGGCTCCGTCCACGCGCAGACGAGGCATGCACATTATCGCTACTGTTCCCATTGCTGCTATTGTTGTTCGCACTGGCGGCCTTGGACACCATAATGCTCGCCCCTGCGACGGCGGGAGCGCCAGCGGCGCTTGCGGTGGTGTGGCTGCACAGCTCCCCCGCCACCGCGTTCGGCCTTGTCGGGGTGGTGGGCAGGCCGCATCCCAGGCGCTGGCGCAAGTCAACAACATCGGTGCGGGTGACGCTGACATCGGCCTCGAGGTTGTCGAGTCGTTGTAGGATTTGGGTGAGGAGAGAGGCGGGGATGGCAACAACGGTCTCGTCATTTTTTCCTTCCCTGCTGTTCGTACGGTCGCTGCTGCGGTTGGTGGCGTCGGCGGCACCTGTCGCCTGTTGGGCCGCGGGGCCGTCCGAGGGGTTGTCCGTGTCTGACTTATCCAACATCCTCACAGGAAAAGGGTGATCGCAGCAATGACAGTAGTGTCAGTAGTGACAGTAGGAGAGAAGGGAAAGGGGTCAAGGTATTTTCAATGTTGCAAGGTGAGGCTACTCCCCTGTGAAGTGGAGGAAGAAGGGGAGAGAAAAGAGGTTATACAGAGGGGGGGGGGGGGGGCAGCAACGGTTTAAGGAAGGAGAAGGGTATGATGGGGGAGTGTGTAGACGGGGGGATGGGGGTAGGAAGCACTCCGAAAAGCGCCAGCCCTCGGTGCCTCTTTGCTAGACCGCGATAGAGCACATCATATATCATACACCACGAAGGGAAGGAGAGAGAGGAAGTGAGGAAGTGAGGAAGGGTGAAGTGAGCTTTCATCCATTCTGCATCTCATCATGGCCCTCCCCCCTTCCTCTTCTTGCTTGCCACTGATGGGATTTCCTTCAGCGGGAGGACTGGCTGAGAAAGAGAGAAGAGGGTGTTCCGCACGCCTCCCTCACCCATTCCCTCACCCTTCATGCCCCTCTCCTACCCTTCCCCGGTGAACCTGTCCGCTTCGCAGCGCATAGGATTGGGACTGGGAGTGTGATGGCGAGTGGAAGGTGAGGAGGATGGGGTGAAATGGGAGGGGAGGGGGTAGCATCACGAGGATACTCGATGATACCATCTCTTCTCTTCTCGTTGGTGGGTTGTGTGTTCGTGTGATAGGGAGGAGAGGGGTGGAGGATCGCGGTTTGGGGGGTTGGGACTGAAGAAAGAAGAGGAGCGCAACAGTCAGAAGGGGAGGAGGGGTGCCAGCCATCACGAAGCGGTTCAAAGCCGCCAGGCGGGTGAGGGGGGAGGGGGGGGGGTGAGCTCACCACACGTCCACACGGAGACAGACGCTTCCCCCACAAAGACTGGGAGTGTGTCCGTGCGACGCGTCAACAAGGGAGGGACAAAAGAAAAATATATATGTGTGCGGTGCGGGCAGAAGCGAGTGAGGGAAATAGTGACAAGCGGATGAACAGAGTGGAAAGAAAGCCATGCCATATGCCAGAAAGTAGAAGGGGAGAGTTGAAGGAGGAAGGTTAGGTGGTGGCAGGGGCGGGCGGGCGGGAGGGGGGGGGGGGGCCTGTGCATCAGACAGCAGCAACAACATGAAGGGAAAGGAGGGGGACACGGCAGCATAGTAGTGTGAGGGAGAGGAAGGGTGAGGACGTCCTCTTTTAGCAAATGGGAAAAGAACGGACATGAAGTGAAACAAACTTTTGAGGTGACAGGCATCGTTGATGATGGGGAGAGAGGAGAAGGGGAGAAAAAAAGGGGGGAAGGAGAGAGAGAGAGAGCGAGGGCAAGGGACTTGATGCGATATGGGTGCATGGCAGGGTGGTTATTAGTCATGTTACATTTTTCGATGCCCATGGCCGCTATCCACCCTTCCCAGTCTCACCTCTACCTCCTTTCCTTCTCAATGCACCAACCTCAGCGATAGTTCCTGCCTGTTTCTCCGCACGATTGTTGCCCCCTGCCCCCCTCTCTCTCTATCTTATCTCCTCACTGCTCTCCGGCTCTCTCATATTTGTGACCGCTGCCCGTGATTAATGGGACGAAACAGTGTATGTGTGTGGAGGGAGGGGGGGGGGGGGGGAATGGCAAGGGAGCTTCTCTTGCCATTACTGAAGTCTCTAGCGCGCTCGTGTAGGTACGGGTATGGGTATGAGTGTGTGTGTGAGGGGTCTGTCTCTGTGTGTGTGCCTCAGCGAGCATTGATATCGGTGCTACGAGGGCATATATATATGGGAGACGCAATAAAAAAAAGAGAGTGGAGGACTGGAAAGACCTTCACGAGGGAGCTGAAATGGTTTATGTGTGGTTTGGGGAGAGGGAAGAGATGAAGCGCGCAAAAGTATCCCATTCCACTCATTCCATCCATCCACCCACGTAAAGGGGGGGGGGGAGGGAGGGAGGGGGAGAACAGAGCGTTGACTTCACAACAGGAGACGATAAGTAGATAAAATCCGATAGAGAAGCGAGAGAGAGAGAGAGAGGGCATCGGTGCTCTCCGACCGCGACTGCTTTCTCTCCTTCGCCAATCCATCCATCCTGCGGAGTGGAAGTATAGCGCGAGCGGTTTCTTGGCTTCCGCCATCCCCTCCCCCCTCCCCCCTTCCTCGTTCTTCTTCCACAACAATTACGATAGTCGTATTAACACGAAGTCCATCAATATATCCGACATCCGCCTCCTCTTCCTCCTCCGCTCAACCCTCCGGAGCACTCTTGTCCTTCACAACTCTCTCGATTCTGCTCCGTGCATGGACGGTGGAGGGGATGGGAGGTGTGATGGGGGAGGGAGGGGGTGTATGGGGAGTGATGATCGAGAGGGAGGAGCGTTGCGTGCGTAGCACACGCTTACGGTTAGACCTTTGAGAATCTTTTCATACTCTTTCTAAGTGATCTCTCCTGGTGTATGTATACCTCAGAGGGAGAGAGAGAGAGAAGGTGAAGACGCGAAAAACGACACGAAAGCAATGAAACCGAAAGTTTAGCGTTACGAGGAGGAGGGAAGGGAGAGGGGCCACACGGAAAGGTGATGTGTGGAGAGAGGGAAAGAAAGAAGAAAGAAGATGGTGAAGAGGCGGGAGGGCAGCCCCTTTCCATAGGCACCTCCCGCCACCCAAGCCTCACATGGGCTCCGCCTCCCCCCCCCCCCCCCCTCAAGGAAAGAAGAACAACGCCAAGGCAACAACGCGGACACTTGCTTTACTCTAATGACAATGTCTAATATGTGTATACTCATGGTGGATATTTACGTAGACGGCTACTTGCTTGTTGATGGATGGGGTGAAGGGGAGGGGGGGGGGGGACGGCGGGAAGGAGAGAGAGAGACATGAGAAACGCGGTAGCGAGGCGGTGCCATCCATAGCAGTTCGTAAAGAGGGAGTGTAAGTGGGGAGCGAGGAATGAAAGAGGGATGGGCAGAATGCAGTGGAGAACTTTGGTTCGCTAGGCCAATCTTGCTGACTCGCGACACGTGTCTCTGCACTCCGCCCTGCCCCCCCCCCCTCCAAAAAAAAAAAAAATGTGTCCCCGCTCTCTCTCCTTCGCTGCCACGTTTTCGGTTATGGGTATGTCTCAGAAAATACTTCTTCCCTCATCATCAGAGAGCCATCAGTTGACTGGGGGTGCCTTTTTGCCTTCTTTCTACAGCTCCTGTGTGAGCCCTCCCCTCTCTCTCTCGTGCATATGCGTGTGTATAGATAGATTACCTCTCCTCTGTTAGGCCTTGCGACACTCCGTCCCAAACACGAGGTCCCACAGCTTGTTCGAGATGCCGTAGCCCCTCGTGTCGTCGGTGTAGTGGTGCGCGTGGTGATACTTCTTCAGGTCCTTGAAGTAGAAGTCGGTGGGGTCGACGTGGTGGATGAGGTAGTGGATCTCATCGTACAGGACGTACCCGAAGACGACGCCGCCCGCGACGAGGTCGAGGAACGAGCCGGCAAGGAATAGGCCAAAGAAGTTGTAGATCACGTAGGAGGCTACGAGGAAAAGAATGGGGGGGAAGACGAGTCGGTCGGGGTCCATCGGGATGATGTGGTGGAGGCCGTGGAGGCAGAGGTGGATCAGCTTGGCGAGCGGGTTGTCAATGACGTACTTGGGCACCAATCGCTCAAAGTGAAAGACGAAGCGGTGCAGCCAGTACTCGGTGAAGGTCCACAGCAGCAAGCCGCAGCCAAAGATGAAGACGACGTTGAAGACGGTGAACTTGGAGATGTCCATCGCGTGCTGAAGCTCCATGGCAGCCCGCTCACCCGCGGCGAAACTTGCGCTGGCCCCGTCACTCGCGTTGCCTGCTGCTGTGATCGAGGCCGCGTTAGTGCCCAGACTGCTTGGGTAGTTCCGGAAAAGCCAGCCGTTGTTGGGGTAGTAGAGGCGCGTGTTCAGAATCGACGGGCTGGACTGCGAGTAGTCCTTGAGGATCGCCCGCATCGTCCAGAAGAAGCTGAGTGGCAGCCACAGCACGGCCACGACCCAGTACTTGGTCTTGGAAAAAGGTTCGAAGAGCGGGGTGTCGAACAGACGGCAGTTGGGGCAGTAAATGGGAGTCTCGATGAGGTGGAAGTACTGCGGGAGGGTCAGAAACATGGCCTGCCACACGAAGCCCCTGTCGCGACGAATCGTGAAGTCGTTGTAGATGAGCTCCGTCTCCGTCATCTTGGGGTACGCCGTCAGCTCCTCCAGCTTGTACAGTTCGAACTCCTCCAGCTGCTGCTCCGCGCTTCCCCCCGAGGACGTGACGGCGTTGCTACGCAGGACGCGACCGGCACGGTACTGCAGCATCATGTTGAGGGCGGAGTTGGAGTGTCCATGGTGATAGTACTCATCATGGAAGGTGACCGTCACGTCCTTGCCGTTGTACTGCTCCAGGAGGTCCACGCCGCCGGGGTGCGCGTTGACGAACTCGGTGATGTCGTAGACATAGCCCTTGTAGAGGAACAGACACGGCCGCGTTGCCTCCTTCCCCTTTGTCGGGTTGTTGTCGAACGCCGCGGCGAGGGCCAGCGCATAGGCCTGGAAGTCGGCGGGAGTCTCGAAGATCATGTCTCCACTTACCGGGTCGCGCGTGAACGACTCGGGCACCTTCTTGACCACGGCGGCTGCCTCCGTCGCGGAGCCGTTCCCGTTCTCTTTCACAGCGCCGACATTGACGCGCTTCACAATCGTCGCAGGCGTCGCCATTGCCCTGTTACTCCCTTCTTTCGCTGAGACTTGCCACGCAAGTGGAGGAGAGAGGGAAGGTGGTGGTGATGGTGGTGGTGGGGAGGGGGGAAGATGTGTATGGGTGTATGGGTGAGACGGGGGGATTTGTACGACCTGTGAGGTGCTGTGCTGTGGTGATTGGAGCGAGGACAGTGGTATATGGTTATGGTAATAGTAGGAAAGCAGAGGAGCCGCAGCGACAATAGCAACAGAAAGGAATGGAGAGAGAGAGATGAAGAGAGAAGGAGGGACACGGTTCGTCTTAGCAACAGAAATCAACTGCGTGTTGCATGTGTGTGGGGTGTGTAAGCGAAAATGGAGAGGGGGAGGGAACATGGCAGATGGCATGTTGCATCAATGGTTTCATCATGCATGCGAGGTCTCTCTATCCCCCCTCCCCTGTTGCTATCGCTATTACGGACGCTGCCGCCGCTGGTGTGGGTGGTTTCCGTGCTGCTGTCGTTCTCTCTCTTCGTCTTTTTTTCTTTTTGGGTGGGGGAAACGGAGGAGCCCCCACCACGATGGGCGAGAGCTGTTTGGTGCATCGTACGCACACACACTCTCATACACAAACATATATAAACATACGTATTGTACGTACGCAAAACAGCAAGGACAAAGGGAGGGAATAAAAGGAAAGGAGAGAGGAGGAGGGGGGGGGGGGGGAGAGCGCGTGTGCCGAGCGCGACGTCACGTGGCGAGGGAGTTGCTGCCGTCCCTGTGGAGCTCTCCCGACGCCGATGCCTCCTCCTGCGCTGTTGCTGCTGCTGCTATTGCGGCCGCGCGTTGCAGCGTACTGCAGACTCCGCACACCTGCTGAGTGTAGACGCTGGCAACATCGCGGATGCAGGATCGGTGATAACACGAGCCACAGCGTTGGCACTGGTGGACGTGCAGGAGGTCAAAGGAGTGCACGAGGCAGCGGTGGGCCGCCAGCGGGATGGAGTCAAGGAAGCTGCCGTGGTCCCTTGTCTTCTCCGCAGCGCTCGGCGGGTCCGTCGTGTCCGCGTTGCTGGTGCTACTCTTCTTCTTGTCGCTCGTGGTGTCGCCCTCCTCCTCTTCTTCCCTTTCTTCTCTCCCCCCTTCTTCGCCCTCCTCTTCGGCGAGGAGGGCGACAGTGAAGGCCTCGGCCACATCAGCGGGGCAGCACAGCCGGCAGACATCGGTGCTGCGACGGCGACAGCGCCGACAGGACAGGAGATGGGCCGCCATGTGACTCCGAAGGAAGTGCAGTGTGCGCAGCAGCGTGGACCGCGCCAGCCCGGCGGCGGCGACAGCGGGCAGTTCCTCTTGGCCAGTGAAAGGATGTCCCGCGGCATCTGCCAGCCCGTTTGGTTCGGCGACAGCAGGCAAGACGGTCGGGCGGGTGGAGTCCGTTGCACTGGCGCGGCTGAGGGAGGAGGCACGCGCCTCCGTCTCTGCTTCCTCCGCGCCGCTGCCCTCCTCGTCCTCTTGCTGTTGCGGGAGGCCGGGTGGGCATGGGCAGCACTCGTGCAAGTCCATCAAATCCCCGAGAGACCATAGCTCGGTGTCCTCCACATAGTACCGCAGGGAGGGGGGAATGAAGCAGCACGCGCGGCTTGGGACAGAAGGATTTGCGGCTGCGGCTGCGGCCTCTGGGCCGTTGTCGGTGTGTGCGTTGATGGCCCGCCGCCCTGGGAGGACCTCCTCCTTCTCACTCAACTCGTCCGCTGCGCCGCTGTTGTTGGGGTTGTTGGTCGGAGAGTTGGACAGGGAGGAGATGACGCCCCAGACCGACTGCGCTGCCGCCGCCTCGTGCTTGCCCGAGTCGCTGTTGGGGCTGGAGAGATCGACGGTGGCGGCTGCTGCGGCTGCGGTCCCTCGCGGGTTCGTCGGCGCGCTCGCGCGGTGGCCGGGATTGCGGCCTGCCTTGCCGAGTGTCTCCCCGTAGAAGATCTTGCGAAAGGTGGGGCAGGCGATGCCAACATCCCGCATGGTGGCCAACTGCGTTCGCAGCGCGTGCGCCGCGCGCAGCGAGGGTACATGCTGCAGCAGCCATGGCGCGACGGCCCCGACACACCACAGCGGCGCCAAGTAGTGCACTGTGAGGAAGTTGGCAGCGAGCGCGCACACCGGCCGCGGCGTCGCGTCCCAGCTCCGCAGCAGATGGGCAGGGATGGGCATCCTTTCCTCTCGATGGCAACGCACGCAGTAGTAGTATCCCGTGTAGTAGCAGTACTGCGCGGAGTCCCACGAGGGTAGCCCGCCGCGGCGGCGTGTGGCGCACTGCGGCTGCAGCGTGTCGAGGCAGTTCTTGCAGAGGTACTGCTGCTGCTCCCGCAAGCGAGCCTCCTTCGCAAAGAAGCCCTTGGCACGCGGCGCCACAAGCGCCGTCGTGACGCCAACTCTTACGCGGCTCACTGTTTGCGCAGTGGGTGGGGGTGGCAGTGCGGTGGTGGAGGATGCGTTCACCAGCGCCAACTCGGGAGGGGCAAATGCGTGAGAACGCAGCCACGGGGACTGTCGCCTCACCGCCACAAGCTGCTTCAACAAGCGGAGTTCCCCCTCCTCGTCGCCGCCTCCGCCCCCTGTCCTGCTATTGCTACTGCTATTGCCACCGCTACGTCGCCTGGCCGAGCCGCTGCCCATCGCCGTCCCGTGGTCGCCCACACCGCTGGCCGGCGCACTCCGGCTCAGCGACGTCTGCGACGACGAGTGAGGAAAGGCGGTGGTGGACAGCGACGCCAGCGACGTTTGCCGGCTCGGCATCGCGGACACCACTGTCGACACGGGGAGAGTGCCTGCGCTGCTGCCGCCGCGATGGCCTCCCTTTGCGGAGGCGGGATGGAAGGAGTTGACTCCGCCCTTCGCAGTCCGCATCTTTGGGGAGGGCTTGTCGTGGTGCTTGTTCGCTGACGCTGCCAAGGAGGCAGCGGGGGAGGAGGACGGCAGCAGAGGGCTGTCCTCCTGCTGTCCATCCAGGCCGCCGCCGGTGGTTGCCACGGCGCGCTCGAGGGAGGCCACGCGGGGTTTGTGCGTGCTGCCAGGGCGATGAAGTAGCGCCGTGCCGTCCGCCGGTGTGCGTTGGCGGCGGGGGCGGGACGGAGCCGAAGACGGCGTGCCCGCCATGGCCGCCTCCTCCTCATTGTCCCCCAGGCTGCTGGCCAGCGGCGGTGGCGGTAATGCTGCTGCCGCTGCTACAGTGGCGGTGGGCAGGGCTGAGAGTGGTGAGGCCGGAGAGCGTTCCGCGAGGCCCACCGTCAAGGGAGATATCTCTGACTCGACCTTCCTATTCCCGGATGGGCCGCCGCCAGCCGCCGTGGCAGAAGCTTCGTCAAGGCTGGTGAAGGAGGGCACAGAGACAATGACGCGCTTGTACGAGCTCAAGCCGCCCCCTCCGCTTCCACCACTGCTGGTGGTGGTGGGCGGATGCCGGTTCCTGTGGTGGCCCCCACCCATCGCCGCCATTGATGTGAGAGGAGATACTGTTACTGGCGACTGAGACGGCGAGGACGAGCAAGGCGAAGCGGGCGGCGGGTGCACCTCATCGGCGTGATCGGCCATCGCCGCCGCGCCACCTTGATCGGCCGTGGATGCGGCCGACTTGTGTGCAAGCCCCGCCAAGGAGGCGTCGTGGTGCTGCGCGCCGCTACTGCCGTCGTCGTCGCCACCACCGCCGCTGCTACGTTGTCGGTGGTGCTGTTGGAGATGCTGCTCCATGGATAGGGAGAAGGAAGGGGAGAGGGTGGGCAGGAGGCGGCGGCCCTCACGCAGCGTGAAGGACCTTCTCTTCACCGGATCCGGTGCATCGTCGTCGCCGATGCTCTTCACCACGGGCGGGTCCTGTGCAGAGGGAGGGGGACGCGGCGCGGGGGACGCCTCCTCCTCCTCGCTCTCCCGTGTCGTCTGTCTCTCCCCATCCTTGCCAAGAGGGGTGGCACCGCAACTGTGGCCGTCCTCCTCAACGCACTGCCGCTCCGCCGCCGCCGCTGCGGTGTCGAGTGGGTCGCTGGTGTCCCGTTGGCTCCCGCTCTTGACGGATTGCAGACGCGCGAACCTGTTGATAAGATGGTGCAGCCGCGCCTCCTGCTCCTCGGCGCGCGCGGCACCGGCGAGGCGGCCGGCCACCTCATGACACCCCGCGTCCTCCCCTTCCTTCGCTTCGGCAATAAGCCGTGTGATGTGGGGAATGATCTCTGCGATGCGGTTCTCAATTGCCTCGCAGCTCAGCGAAGGCGATGTTCGCGTCGGCATGTCTGAGTGCGCTTGTGTGGGTGTGTGAAGGGAAGAAAGTAGAGACGACAAAAGAGAAAACTTGCGAGTGACGGAGAGTCGGGAGGGATGGGGCAAAGCACAGGTAGGAGAGAGGGGTGAGGGGAGGTAGTGGGGTCTGAACCTGTTGTGATGGAACGACACCTACAAAGGGGACTTTCCCTTCCGGAACTGCTGCTAGTCCGCTTCCTACCGATGCGGCCAGGATGGGTGCCGAGCGGGTGAGCGGGAAGAGCGAGGAGGTGCAGACGGCGAGCCAGTCCAGCAGGCCCCCCTTTGCACGCGGCGTCGCTGCCGTCACGACAGTGACGCCTCCTCTCTCCTATGCCCTCCTTTGGGGGGTGGGGGTAGGTGAGGGGAGTTTCGATACAAGTAATGATACAATGACACCCCCCGCCACGTGGGAGTTGCAGTAAAAGTAGGAGAAAAAGGGATGAGGAGAGAGGGAGGTAGGGAGGACTGGTGATGGGACCTCCCAGCCGCCGCGAGAGGTCCGCGGAGCAGAGTCACCGTCGGTGATGATGATGAGCGTATCCTCTCGGCTTACCGTCTGTGTCGCTTTTATCCAGCTGCCCCACAGCCTGCTCGAGGCGTCGGAAAGCCTGCAGCCCCCTCTCCCGTACATGAGGATCCACCCGCTGCGGGCCGCCGTCGTCGCCGAGACTTGCCTCCAGCGCCCGCAACATCGCCAGCGTCTCCTCGTGCATACTTTGCCGAGACCGTCCGGAGGAGGAGTGAAGGCTGCCGGTCATGCTCTTTACACTCCCGTCCTCGCCGCCGGCGTCGGCAGCCTTGGCTGGTGGCAGCAGTCCGACCAGCTCGGGGTTGTTCAGCAAGTGATTCTCCTCCAGAATGTGCTCGTACAGAACATCGCGGTAGGCTGCCGTGGCGTCCTGCAGGCGCCGCTGCACATCATCCTCGAGCTCATCAAAGTGAAGCCGCTTCGATGGCTCCACCACCGCGGCATCTGGGGCTCGCGGCATCGGCGATTGATCACCATCGAGACCAGCACCGGCGCGTTTCAGAGCCGCGTTGCTGTCAAGACCACGCTCCTTGGGGGATCGCAGCATCGCCATGGCACGTTCCCCATCCCTCTCTCTGCGCTGCAGGGAAAGGTTCTTCGCCTGTAGTCTCCGCGCGACAGACAGGAGCTGCTTTTCCTTTTCCCTCAGCTTTGCGTTCCGCTCATTCAGCGCCATCTCTTTCTCTGTGAGCGCCATCTCCCGCCTTGTCACATCGGTCACCATCACCGGAATGTACGCCGCGCCGTCCTCCGTCGCGGGGCGGGACCGCGCCACGAGATGTTCCAACGGGGTCCAGTCCGTCGTCGCATGCGGTGTCACTGCCTCTCCTGGGGCAGAGCCTCGCGACATCGCTGGAGACGGTGACGGGGACGTCTCCTCCACTTTCCGTTCCACATCCGACAGCATTTTGCGCGCCTCCGTCAGACGACTCTCCAGAGCCGTTCTATCCGCGGCATTCTCCTCCCGAGCCTTTGCCACCTCAGCCTTCGCAGCGTCCCTATCAGCTTCCGCGGCTCGCACCAGCGACTCCGCCTGCTCCCGTGCGTGCNTCCTTCTGCGCTGCGTCCAGGCTCTGCTGCATCTCGTCGGCACTGGAGGCGAGCTGTGCGCGGGTGTTGTCGCGCTCTGCCTGCGCCTCCTCGAGCTGCTGCTGCAGGGCGGCTCTCTCCTCTGCTGCGCGCTGCTCGGCCTCGCTACGGTCCTGTGCGGCCTGCTGCTCCGCCAGCTCCCGTGCGTGCTGCGCCTCCTCGAGCTGCTGCTGCAGGGCGGCCTTCTCCTGCTCGGCCTGCTCAGCTTGCTGCTGGAACGCCGCCTTGGCCTTCTCGCGCGTCGCCGCCAGCTTCTCCTTCAGCTCGTCGCGTTCCTTCTGCGCTGCGTCCAGGCTCTGCTGCATCTCGTCGGCACTGGAGGCGAGCTGTGCGCGGGTGTTGTCGCGCTCTGCCTGCGCCTCCTCGAGCTGCTGCTGCAGGGCGGCTCTCTCCTCTGCTGCGCGCTGCTCGGCCTCGCTACGGTCCTGTGCGGCCTGCTGCTCCGCCTGCTCCCGTGCGTGCTGCGCCTCCTCGAGCTGCTGCTGCAGGGCGGCCTTCTCCTGCTCGGCCTGCTCAGCCTGCTGCTGGAACGCCGCCTTGGCCTTCTCGCGCGTCGCCGCCAGCTTTTCCTTCAGCTCGTCACGTTCCCTCTGCGCCGTGTCCAGGCTCTGCTGCATCTCGTCGGCACTGGCGGCGAGCTGTGCGCGGGTGTTGTCGCGCTCTGCCTGCGCCTCCTCGAGCTGCTGCTGCAGTGTGGACTTTGCGGTGGATAGCTGCTCAATCTGGTCCGTGAGGGAGGAGTTGAGCTTTAATGTTTCTTCGTGTTGACGGTGGAGGGCCACCGTGACATTTTGTGCCGTTTGTAGCTGCTCACGTAGCGGGTCGATGTTACTGTCTGATGCCTCTTGCAGCTGCTGCAGCTCTCGATACTGTTTCTGGAGGTCTAAGAACTGGGCAATGGCCTGATCCTTCTCGGCCTTGATGCTTTTGATGAGGTCTTGTGCATCTGTGTTTTGGGACGCGAGGAGCTCCCTCTGCTGCTGTGCCATAACTTTGAGCGTTTCCTGTAGAGTAGCCTTCTCCTCCTGCAGTTCATGGAGATCGCTCTCGTGTGCCTTCTTCATTTCGTCGGCCTTTCTGCCTTCGTCCAGTATCGCCTGCTGTAGTGTCTGGACGACGCGCTGGAGGTTGTCGATGTCGGCCTCGCCGATGCTGGTGCGTTTGGGGGTGGGCTGTTCATACCGTAGGGTGGTGGATGGTGTTGCCGGCTCGGATGCCTGTGCTCTAGCAGTGTGTGATGGGGCAGGGACAGGCGTGGCGTGTTGCGTTGGTGGCTGCAGGTGAGCTGACATCGGGGTGGATCGCATGGGCGTGTTCACCGTTGATGGGTCAGTGGAGGGGATGACGAATCCGTGCGTTGGCACGCGCCGTTTCTGCTTGTCGACAATCTCTGCACACCGCGGGCAGACCACCACCGCTTCGTCATTGTAGTACCCCGGCAGCGCGGCCTTCCGTGTGCAGCCGGAGCAGATGACGATACCGCATCGATGGCAGTTGTTTCGCTTGGAGAAGAAGCCAAAGTCGGTGCCACAGTCCTGGTACTGGCAACACTTGGCGTTCCCCGCCGGCTGCCACTTCTCTTTCGGCACGACGCCGCTCATCGACATGTGGGACAGGGATGGCGCTCTCACTATTTCCTCCTTTGCGCTTGTGATGTGTCCTCCTTCTGTGCGATATTAGGGAGGGGGGGGGGAAGAGACGAAGTGCCCAGAACTAAGAGAGCAAAGCAAACTAACAATGTGTATCCACAACGATGTGAAATGAGAGAGCGAGAGCGTGTGACAAAAAGGGACCTCGAGCGCGAGATACGGTGAATCCAGCGGTAGTGGAGGAGGCGTGCAGGAGGAAGACCCGTGGAGGTCGATAGGCAACACGAAAACTGAAGAAAAAAAAAAAAAGCAGTGTTGTTGCTGAAAGAAGGAACCCACACGTACTTACACACACACACACACACACACACACACGGTTGTGATGGCAACCGGACTACAGGATGGACCCAACGGGGGGAAGCTAAGCGCTATGAGGGGGTGAGGACCTGTGAAGATAGGGATGCGTTGGGGAATAGGAGGGGAGAAGTGCGAAGCATTTAAGCGCACCCGTAACGACATTTCCAAAGGTGCGAGTTAGCCTTCTCGCGTGGGAATGGGGGAGAGAGAGGGAAGGAAGGAGTGAGGGATGGACCCACTTCGGATGGGGTTCATTCTTGTCATTTACTCTCTTTTCAAGAGGAATGGGCTGTGCACAACGAGACAAGGCGCCGCCTTTGCTTCTCAACACACAGATACACAGACACACAGACACAGAGACAGGAACAGAGGGACATGAAGATCAAAGTGCACCTCAGTCAATCTTGATGTCACGAGGAGGAGGGTGAGACCCCCCTCCCGCCGCCCCGCCACTGCTGCCGCCGCCACCGCCCTTCCTTTTCTTGTCCTCTCCGTGCGGCACGAGTTTTGCCTTGAGGGCAGCCAGTTTCGCTCGCTTCTCCCTCTCGGCGTCGCTGGCGGACTTGTTCCTCCGCACCTCTTTCAGTACCTCGTCGTAGTTCACAAACTCCATCTCCTCCATCTGGCGTGAGTAGACCCACATGTCCCTCATCACAGACAGCATGAGGAGCGCCATGAGCGGCATCATCACCCACCACGTCCAGCTCAGTACCTCCTCCAGAATTTCCCGCGACATGGCCTTCTGCTTGTCGACCAGGTACTGCAGCTCCCGTTGCGTCGCGTCGAGGCCGGCGCGGGTCGCGACAATCTCCTTGTTCTTCTCCACCCACATGTCGTAGACTTCGTGGTAACGCGTCAGGTCCGCGCGGGCGGTGGGCGACAGCCTCGTCGTCTCTGCTTCGTGGTGCTTCTCTGGCGACACAGGCATGCCCTCCGCCCCGTCGCGGCCGCTTGCTGACGGGGCAGACGGAGGTGACGCTGCCGCCGCGCGGGTGCCCACGAGCTTCAGCTTGTCGAGCGTGGCGGCGGACACTCCGGGGGGGAGGACGGCGGAGGCAATAGAGTCGAACGAATCCCGCACGCCGAGCCACGCCTTGGGGTTCCTGCGTCGCCTCGCCTTGCCCTGTATGTCGAACGCACGCGGAGAGAAGGAGTTGCGCTCGGCGTGGGTGTTGCCAGTGGCGACGGCCTGCGTGAGTGCGCGAGGGAAGAAGTGTCGTACCTTGCGTAGATTGTCCGCCTTGCTTGCCTCTGCATCCTTCGCGGCGTGCCGCCTGTCGGGTCGCCTCGCCGCGGCAGCGCCGAGGGAGTTGGGGAAGGCCTCACGGAACAGCGCGTTCGCAGGGGAGGGGTGCGCCGCGCTTTTGTCGTCCCGCCACGCCGCCGCCGCGCTTTCGTGGACTCTTTTTGCGCCTTCATCTGTGGTGCCTCCCCGCCACGTGGGATGCGAGGGATGGGAGGCGGAGGGGGACGCACCTGTGTCATCGCTCGCAACGGGAAAGGAGTGGGGATGAGGGTAGGGGTAGGGATAGATGGGTGGCTGCGTGCCATCCACGCTGCTCTGTTGGCGCGGCGGGTATGGGCGGGGAGTGTACGGTGGCGGTGGCTGCGGGTGGAGTGGTGCGTCGCCGTAGCCTTGTCCTTTGAGCAGCGGCCGCTCGTAGCGAACCGCGCTGCCTTTGCGCCGAAAGGAGGATGAAGCCGCGGCACCACTGCACCAGACGACCACGCCTCGCTCCGGGTGAAAGTGACGCATTACCGCCTCTCCCCTCTGCTATGTACGACTAGTGTGTGGCAATATGCGCTATCAGTCGGTCCACCACCACCACCACCACTTCCACGAATGAAAGAAAAAAGAGAAGCGAAGAAACGGCTGCAGAAGTTCTTCTTTCCTTCAACACGGCGACTACTGCAGGAGCTAATGCCGACTGCAACGGGCACTGTTGCAGGGGGGAGGGGAGGAGAGATGAAGGATGGCCATGTGGTGTATGTGTATGCGTCTCTCAACGAGTGGGAAGGATGTCGTGCCAGTAGGCCATTGATGCGGCATTCACCTCTCCCGCTGCCACGTGGTGTGTGGTGCCAACACTATTTCACCTTCCAGCGGCTCACCGCTGCCGTTGTACCATTGACCTTTGTGTTTTCTTTGCGAAAAGCGTTGAAATGAGAGAGTATTTCATCTGCCAACGGTGGACATGAAGACGCTGATGCACACAGAGAGTGTGGAGTGGGGAGCGGGTTCACACCACCATCACCACCATCACCACCCGTGCGAGGCGTACAACGCGTTGTTGTTGCTGCTCGTGTGTCGACACACACACACGCGCACAGCAGATGGAATGAAAAGGAGAATGAAAAGTAGTACTGATGAACACAGGATCTCTGCTTACTTGGCGCCGGCGTTGGTCTTGGCGTGGCTGCGGGCCGTGACCGTGATCTTCTTCACAGACGGGTGGATCGAGCGCTCAATCTTGTCGGCCTTCTTCTTGTCGTCGACGACGAGGGTGTAGAGGTAGCGGCTGCAGCGGACCTTGAACTTGACGGCGTTGGTGTTGCGCTTCACCTTGACGCAGCGGGCATCCTTGCGGGAGCAGATGGAGAGGAACTCCTTCAGGTTCTTGATCTCGCGCGGCATGTTTTGCTGTTCGGTCTCGGGGAGGGGGGGCTGATGATCTTGTTCTACAAGAAGATATAGATGACGCACAGGAGGGAAAGATTGAGAGAAGGAAGAGCAACGATAGGGACATGGTAGTCGAGCGAGAACTCCCCTTCTCCCCTCCCCCCTTTTTTTTCTTGTGGAAAGCGGAACACACTCCCACACAACACTTCCGTTAACTGTTCCCACTCCTCATGCATGCACACACACACTCTCTCAGTAGATGTCCCACCAGAGTGCTGCCATGACATCTTCTCCTTCTTGTGGTTCCCTACGGGACTTTGTTGTGGATGGGTGGCGTGTGTGTGAATGGTGTGGGAGAGGAGGCGTTCCACGCCATATAGCAGTACGACGACAAATCGACGCGAAGCAGCAAAGAAAAAGAAGATAACAAACATATACGTAGAGAAGTGGAGGGACACGCGCTCTTTGTTCTCATTCTTTGACTTTGTTTCTAACTGCGATTCCTACCAGTGAAGAGCGGGTTCGAGCTGGCGTCGTCATCAACAAAGAGCTTGCTGTGGTGCGTGCCCTTCCCGGCGAAGGCGGGGATGTCCAGAAAGTCCGGATCGTCAATCTGCCTCTGCGGCTTCACGAGGTACTTCTCCGACTTCAGCTTCCCCGTCTGCCGTGCCAGCTCCTCGCTCTTCTGCTCTATGTTGGCCGTCCGCACGTCCTTGTCGGAGGAGAGGTACAGCAGGAGGCGGTTGTAGCCGTAGAACGCGCCGAGGAAGCCGCAGAAGATGAGAAACGGCTTGTGGAAGTCCTCCCATATCATGTACATGAGTCCGCCGAGCTGCAGGTTGCCCTTACTGTCGTAGATGATGCGGCGGCGGCGCTCGTTGTTGATGCGCTCACTCTCCCTGTCGGCGTGCTTGCGGAAATCGGCGTTCTGCCCTGCCGCACGGTACAGACGGCACCGACGAAACATGTCCTATTTGCGCTTTTTTGTGCCTTGCTGATGCGAAGGTTTCTGAAGGGGAGAAGAGGTGATCCAATGGGTGGGTGAGAGAGAGGGAGGGGTGATGCATCGAGTGACTGTGTCTGTCTCGCCGTGTGTGTGTGTGTGTGTGTGTGCCATTTCCCTTCTCCTTTGGAAGCGCTCAACCACGTCGCAGTACGCTGTTGACCTCCTCCCCACACACGGTGAGGCACCGGTAGCGCTTGTAGATCGTAGATCCTCTCACTCAACTCCAAATCCGTTATTTTTCTCGGGGAGAGGGACGAGGAAGCACACGGGGGGGGGGGGGGAGGGGGAAGTAACGGACAACGCCAAGTCGGGATGGAGTGAGTGAATGTGCACGGGGAAGAAGAGGAGAAGTAGGAGTAGGGAGAAGAAAGTAAAAAGGAAGGGGTATTTGTGTGTGCGTGAGACGGGGGAGGGGGGCCATGGAGAGTGGGCTGAGTGGGCTGTGCACATACGTCTCAGCCATGTGAAGGGGAAATCGCTCAAAGGGGAATGGTACAGCCGTTTTGTTTGATGACTTCGTACGTATATACACACACACATATACCGTAAGAAGTGGAGAGAGAGAGTGGGGGAGGGGGGGGGGGGGGGATACTTGGCAGTGAGAGCAGCCGGAACGCGAAAAGCAAGAACCCACACAGTAGAGGGGAGGGGGGGGGGAGAGGGGCTAGCAGTGAGAGGAGGAGAAGGAAGCGTTAGAACACGCCCCAGTGCTCCTCGCCGGATGGCAAGATACTATCGACATGAACGGGGGGGGGGGGGGGGGGGGGGGGGAAACCAAGTCAAGGATCGAACAGGCGAAGAATGAATGAGTGAAATGAGGAAGGAGATGGAGGGGGGTGGGAGGTGCAGATCGCCACGCGCTCTACTTCCTCTCCGAGCACAAGACGCTAATCTCCTCCTCCACCTCCTCCTCCTTGAAGAGCTCCGTGATGACATCCCTGTAGATGGACTCCAAGCGCATCCGCTTGAGCTTCAGCGCGGCCGTCAGCATATCATTCTCTGCGGACCACTCATCGTTGAGGAGCCGGACGTGGCGCACCAGCTCGAACGGGCGTCGCTTCGCCTCTCGTGCCGTCTTGCGAAAGCTCTCGGACGCGGCGGCCTGGAAGGCGGGGTCTGCGAGGATGTCGGGGTACGCTGTCGTGGACACCTTGGCCGAGAGCTCGGGGTGCCGGCTAAGGAAGCTGTCCACGTGCTTCTTCTCTGTCAGTGCCAAGGCGCAGATGTAGCGACGCAGAGGGTGCACGAGCAGGCAGGTGCTGTTGGGGAGAGAGAGCTCGTTGCCCGAGTAGATGGCCTCGAGCGCTTCCATGGGAATGTACTCCCCCGTCACGTTCTTGGCGAGTGCCTTGACGCGGCCAATCACTCGCAGGACGTTGTTGCTCCCCGTCGCGATGCTGCCCACATCGCCGGTGTGGAACCAGCCGTCCTCGTCCAGGGCCTCCTTTGTCAGCTCCGGCTGCTTGTAGTAGCCCTTGAAGAGAAAAGGGCCGCGCAGGAGTATCTCGCCGCGCGGCTCGGGCTTGTCGGTGTGCTTGAAGTAGTGCGTGTCCTTGAGTTTGATCTCGCACGTCTTCATGAGTTCCCCGACGTTCTCCGAGTGCAGCGAGCCGATCATCTGCGTCGAGCCACACGCGTTGGTCTCGGTTAGGCCGTAGCCCTCGACCACGAGGCCCATGGCGACGTTGACGAACTCGTGGGTGGCCTGCGAGAGCATGCCGCCGCCACTCAGCATGAGCACCATGCGGCCCCCAAAGGCATCGCGAATCTTTGAGAACACCTTGGCGTTGTAGTACGGCGTGTCGTACCCTCTGCGGAGCGCCTCGTGGCGGGTGGCGAAGGCTTGGTTGAAGATGCGCCGCTTCAGTGTGCCCTGCGGCGGCAGACTGCTCAGCGCCGCCTTGCGCACGACGTCGTAGATACGTGGGACCGCCATGATGATGAGTGGCTTGTACTCCTGGAAATCGCCGTGTGGCCGCGTGAACTCGCTCGTCAGCGTGCGTGGGTTGCTGAAGCAGACGAGGAAGCCGCGGTGCAGGAAGATGTTAATGCAGATGAACTCCATGATGTGCGCTAAAGGAAGGAAAGCGCAGTAGGTCTGGTCCTCCTTGGGCAGGTACGGCTCGATCCAGACGAGCTTGTCGTTGAGGGTCTGCACCCCGGCCACGATGCTGCCGTGGGAGTGCATGACGCCTTTGGGCTTGCCCGTCGTCCCGCTTGTGTACATGATGAGTGCCAGGTGGTCGTTGCTCTCGGGGAGCTGCGGCGGGCTGTACACGGTGGTGCCATGGGCCGACCTCCTCCCCTCGTCGTCGTCAGGGGCAGCGGCAGCGGCGTCCAGCGCCGCCTTCCCTTCCACCACCAGCGACGACCACGGTGCGAGCACCTCGGCCAGGCGGCGGCCGTCGTCCGTCTCGACGGGGATGACAAAGTCCTCGGGCAGCTCGTCCAGGTACGCGATGCCGCTCCACGGCAGACGACCCTTCTTCATGAGCTGAAACAGTACCGGCACGCTCTTGCCGTGGCAGACAATCACGTCGCAGCAGGCCTCCTCCAGCGCGTAGGACAGCGCCTCCTCGCCCAGGTTTGCGTACACAGTGACGGCGACAAAGCGCTGCGTCCACAGGCCAAAGATGGTGGTGATCCATTCCCAGCGCGTGTCGGCGAAGATGGCGATTCTCGGTGCCGCCATGCCTCGGAGCGGGGCACGCTGGTAGCTGTGCAGCGGACGCTTAGGGATGTGGATGGTGCTCTCGTCATCCTTGCAGGCCTCGCCCGCGGTGTTCTCCCCACGGCCAACCTTGCTGTCCTTCGGTGCCAGCGCGGGCTTTGACGACGCCGGTGGTAGTTTCTCGTCATCGCTGTCGTCGTGCAGCGCGGCGCGGCAGCGGACCACGAGAGACCTGAGTCCTATGCCAAAGTGCTCGATAGAGGTCCACAGCTCCGCGTAGGACATGACCTGCCGTCCCCCGTAATGCGTCACGAAGCGTGGCACCGTCTTGACTTGCTGCTGTTGCTGTGGAAGCGGTTCTGCAGCGCCTCTCAACTCGGCTCCCTCTGTCTGTGCCTGCGGCTGCGGCTGGGGCTGCGGCTGGTGAGGGTCAGGGATCATGACCGTCTCCACACGCTCCACCGGGCGGTACGCCATCGCGGGGGCGTCGCCGCGCTTCTTGCAGAGCGTCTTGAGGTTGGAGACGGTGTTGCCAGTTTGGTAGTAGTATACCTCCGAGAGCGTGTTGAAGACACCATCGGGGAAGTGCTTCATGCGGTACACCTCGGACGTGTCGGAGGTGGGCTCCGTGTAAGGCAGGTTGTTGACGCCATAGTTGTTGTATTTGTGGATGAACGGGTGGGGGGTGAGCGTCTTGCTGTTCTTGCGATCCATCAGATAACAAAGAGCGTTCCCCATTTTTGCGTGTGAGGAGGCGTGTAAGCGAGATAATACAGAAGGGGAAGAAGCGAGGTGATGACGTGCACCACACGGGAAGAAAGGAATAGAGGGAGAGGGAGGGGGGGGGGGGTGTAGAGAGAGAGAGAGGAGTACGCTACTCGTGGTGGATCCTGTGGACAGCTGTGAGGCCTTCTTGGGGAGAGACCACACACAATATGAATAGTAGAGAATAATACCTTACAAGACGACACGAAGACGTCGGGGAAAGGAGGGGAAGGGGGGAAGGAGGGGGGGGGGGGGTCACAGTCCACTCGAAATGAGAGGAGAAGGAGCGAGAGAGACGGGGAGGAAGAAGCGGGCTGAGTGCACTGTCCGCGGGGGCAGACCATCCGTCACGCCAAAGGAACACGGGACATGTTCGCCATCATCAGACATCCCTTCCCCCCTCCCCCCTCGAGCCGATATGGCCGGTGTTGTTCCCTTTTTTTTTTTTTGTTTTGAGATAGAGAGCGAGAGTCACGACAACGAAGGCAACAGAGAGGACGCAGAGATGATGGAAGAAAAACAGTGAAGAAACACACGACGACTTCACATGGGGTGGCCCCACATGTGCAGCTACAGGGAAGGGGGGGGGGGAGGGAGGGGCCATGTGGCCGCGCACTGTCGACCTCGGACTCTCGCACACTGTCGTGTGCGCGGACTAGAGAAAGGAGGGGGAGGGCAGATGGCAGAGAAATGCCTAAGAAGGGAAGGTGAAGAGAGGAGTAGTAGTAGCACAGAAGATAAAGAGAAGGAAAGAAACAAAAGGTGACGCAGAGAGAAATGCCGCCGTCGTGGAGGGACGTTGGGACGTCCGCTGAGAAGTGAGTGAGTAGGTGGGAAGGAGAGAAGGTGCACTCCTCCACTTCCCCGCCTTCTCCGTCCTCGATCAAGGTGCCCTTGCCGAGCTTTTTCCCATTCACATACACAAGGGCACGCGGGCGTGCAACGACAAGTGCACTGCCTTTCCAAAGAGAGAGAGAGAGAAAGTATTGGGTGCCTGCCACTGTCGTGCAGTCGCAGGCCAAGGTGAACCAAACAAAGCAGTCGCAGCTACAACAGTAACCGAGTTAACACAGCGACGGGAAGAGAAGAAGGATACAGTGAGGGAAGGGGAGAACAGCGCTAGCACAGTGCCATCACCGACACGGTGAAAGTGTCCATATGTCTACGCGAGATGTCGTTTCCTCCTCCTTCGCATCGCTCGTACTGCCACACGCCCCCCTTTGATTTGTGGAAGGTGTGGGTGTGGAGGAGGAAGAAGTGGGGGGCCGCAATGCAAAGCAACACATCCGGAGAAGGCAATAGGTGTATGTGTGGAGAGATGTGTGGTTTGAACAGAGGAGCCATAGTGAAAGGGAGAGGGGAGCGTCTGTGTATGTGGGGGGGGGGGGGAAGGAGAAGATGTGAACAGCGCAAATGGCATACATGCGGACCGCAGGTCGCTTTCTATCTCCTTAAGGTCCTAATCCTTCTTAAATAGGGCCTCGATCTCCTTCTTGTACTTCTCGTCAATGACGCTGCGCTTGAGCTTCATGGCGGCCGTCAGCACGCCATTGTCGACGGTCCACTCCTCCGTCAGGAACTTCACCTCCTGCACAATCTCAAACGACTTCCGCTTCTGGTCCCGGGCCGTCTTCTGCAGCGACTCGAGCGCCTTCTTGTGGAACTCTGGGTCATCGAGAATGTCTGGGAACTTGCCGGGGAGCTTGTTCTTGCGCTTGAACTCTTCGACAAGGTGGCCCGAGGTGACCACCAGCGCGGCAATGTAGCTGCGGTGCGGGTTCACAATGACGCAGACGCTGTTCATGTGGACGAGCTCGTTGCCCGCGTAGACGGCCTCGAGCGTCTCCAGAGCCAGGTACTCGCCGTTCGCGTTCTTGGCGAGTGCCTTGACGCGGCCAACGAGGCGGATCGCCCCGTTGGGGGCGACCTCGCCAACGTCGCCGGTGTGGAACCAGCCGTCCTCGTCCAGGGCCTCCTTTGTCAGCTCCGCCTGCTTGTAGTAGCCCTTGAAGAGAAAGGGGCCGCGCAGAAGAACCTCGCCGCGCGGGCACGGCTTGTCCGTGTGCTTGAACTGTTCGGTATCCAGCAGCTGCAGCTCCTCTGTCTTGAGCAGCTGGCCGGCGGTATTGTACTGGAGGTTGCCGAGCCGCTGGATGGCGCCGACGCACACAGTCTCGGTGAGGCCCCAGCCCTGGATCACCATGCCGAACACAACGTTGATGAACTCCTGCGTGGTTTCAGAGAGGGGGCCGCCGCCCGACAGCATCGCGCGCACGCGGCCACCCATCACCTTGCGCGGCATATTGAAGACACGCTCGTTGTAGTACGGGGTGTCGTTGCCTTCCTTCAGTGCCTTGAGGCGCGCCCTGTACGCTTGGTCGAAAATCTGCCGCTTCAACGTGCCCGGCTTGGGCAGGTTCGCCTCGACCGCCTTCTTCATCATGTCGAACACGCGTGGCACCGCGACAGCGATGAGGGGACGGTACTCGGTGAAGTCGCCGTGCGGCTTGGCGAACTGGTCCATCAAGGTGCGCGGACTGCCAAAGCCCACAACGACGCCTCGTTTCATGAGAACTGACATCACGGCAAACTCCATAATGTGCGCCAGTGGTAGATAGGAGCAGTACCACTCCTCTTCCTGTATGGGGCCCAGCAGGTCCTCGACGCGCTCGGCAATGGTCATGACACCGCAGTAGAGACTGCCATGGGTGTGGATGACGCCCTTGGGGTTGCCCGTCGTGCCGCTCGTGTACATGATCAGCGCCTCCTTGTCCGCGTCCTCGCCGACTGGCACGTGCGTCGGCTTCTTGCTCGTCTGGCCCTGGTGTACGACGTCCCCCCAGCGGTACAGCGTGAACTTGCTCGTGTCCACGTCGGCGGGGAGGGAGTCGAGATAGATTATTTTGATGTCATAGTGGTCCAACTTGGCGTAGAGGTCCATCACGCGCTGGACAACTGACCCGTTGCACACAATGGCAGAGCACATCGTTTCCTGGAGCGCGTAGAGCAGCGCATCCTCGCCGAGGTTGGCGTACACCGTCGTGACAACCACATCCTGCGTCCAGGCCCCGTACATGGTCGTGATCCACTGCCAGCGAGTCTCCTCGTAGATGGCGAGGTGCTCGCCGGCGGTGATACCGATCTCGGCAAGGCCACGGCCAAACGAGAGGATGTTCTTCCAGAACAAGTCGTAGCTCATTGTCTGGCGCTTCGTGTCGAATACGTACGTCTCCAACACCTTCTTTCTTCCGTTCTTCTCCGTCACCTCTGTCTTCTCCACATTAACGAGGGTGCGGTACGCCAGACAGACCTTGCTGCCGCGCTCCTTGCACATCTTCTCGACCTCGTGGAGGCAGCTGCCGCCATGGTACCACTCCTTGCGCAGGCTCTTGAAGACATCGTCAGGGGTGTTCGACATGCGGTAAATAGGAGAGCGGTCATCGGCCTCTGTGTCCTTGACGGACACCGCCTGCTTGCCATAGTTTGCGTAGTCCTGATAGGCCGGAAAGGGAACCATCTTCTTCTCGTTCGACTTCTCCATCGAGCTAGAGATACACGAGCCCATTTTCTACTTGCTTGGCAGGCCTAAAAAGGCGATATGTGTGTGTGTGCGGGGAGGGGAGGGGGGGGGGTGCACGGGTGGCGACCGAGGGAAGGAGGTGGAAGCGGATAAATCCGTGAATATAGCGATGATGGCAGTAAGTTATGCTACTGCAATGATACGATACGAGTAGAAGGAAGAGGACCACGATAAAGAAGGCAGTGTTGTGTGGTGGTGTGGTTTATGAATAGAATATTTATGTGTTAGTGGCTAGAGAGGGGGGTAGAGGGGCTAGAACAGGGAAGTGGAGGTTAGGGGGGGGGGGGGAGAGAAAGGGACGGGGTGTGAATAAGGCGGCGGATGGCATTAGCCTATCATTCCCTCACACGAGCGGTGCGGCGGTCTCTGTGTGGAAACGAGGGGCGGAGAGCCGCCACTCCTGACACAGACCCGTAAGCTCTCTATGCAGTTCTCCACATAACAACACAGAGAGTGAGGGAGTGAGAGGGGGTAGGAAGGAAGTGTGTGTGTGTGTGTGTGTGTCAGCGGATGTTTGTTCGGCTTCCTTACGTTTCGTCTCTCATGACAACAGGGGGAAGGGACAGGAGGGAGGGCAGTCCTTCCTACCCCCCCCCCCCACACACACACAAGGAAAAAGGCTAACAACGGCATCATTTGCGCAACTTCTTGCGAAAGAGAAGAGGAAAGCCCACCCCACAGCAGCGACACGCTGATGGAGAGTGCGCTTCTGTGTGTGTGTGAGGGGGATCAGTCCGGGGTGATGCCGGGGTAGAGGTTGACGTGCGGCCCGAGGAACCGTCCGGCGCGGTTCCACGTCGGGGGGATCCAGAAGATGCGGCGGCCCTGCAGGATGGTGTGGGGGGAGAAGATGGTGCCCTTGCGTCGCCGCTCCAGCTGCTGCTGCGACGCGCGCGAGAAGAACTTGAGCCGCGGCTCCAGTGCGAGACGCTCCTCGAACTGGAACAGCGGAGGGAAGCCCCACGGCGTCATCGCCTCGGAGCGCTCGACGATGCGCTGGTACAGCTCAAAGTAGCTGGACATGGGGCGGCGTGTCAGGCCCATGTCGCGCATCACGTCGGCCGCCGCGCTGATGCCCGCGAGCCGCGTGGCGGCGCCGCTCTCGAGCTGCCGTGCGGCTATTTCGCGATACGCCGGGCTGCGCACCGCCGACTCGTAGAAGCGAAACGCCGTCCGCTGAGTCATCTCGCCGCTGGCCACGGCCTCGGCAAGCGCCTTGAGGTGGTTGTACACCAGGCGGGAGCGCACGTCGCCGGGGTTGAGCACGGCCATGGCGGTGTGACACAGCCAGACGAACATGTCGTCGTTCTCGGACAGCTTGTCGTAAATCTTCTTGAAGCGGCGGCCGGAGATGAGCTGATCGTAGGACGCACCCTGAATGAACTCGATGAGGGCCTCGAACTCGGAGTCACCCTGGCGGGCCACGTCAGCGCGGGAGCGCGCGCCGCCGAGGTTCTTGGGAATGTCCTGCACCTCACGCATCGCCTCGCCCCCGGAGGAGAAGCGCGCCTTCTGCTTCTCCTTCAGGGGGTCTGTCGTAAAGGCCGCTTTGATGTAGTGAGCGGGGAAGCCGGGGGTGGGCTGGATCGGAATAATGACCCGTCGCTTGGCGGCGAACATGGACTTGTCCAGCAGCCATGTTGTGTGCCTCAGCATCATGGCTCAGCGAGGTGGTGGTGATGGTGGTGGTGCGTACAACTAGAAATCCAGCAATAACAAAGGATAAGTGAGAGGCGGGGGGAAGCCGCGCTGCCAAACTGGCCTGATCAATGTGTCCAAGGAACCCCAAACAATATCCCTTGAAGGTGGGATCCTTTTACTCTTTGCGTAATGTATATATATGTGCGAATACAGACAGAGGGAACAGGGGTTGTCGTGTGTGTGTGTGTGGAGAAGGGAGATACGCCATACACTCTTCTCTTCCCCCCCCCCCCCCCACTGGGTGAGTCGTTTCCTCCTCCTCGGGGCATATATGTCTCGGCCGATGCTTGACATATCCCTCTGCCCCGACCAATGAAGTCCGAGCGAACAGGCCAGTGCATCACACCGGGAGAGCAGAAGGACGTGAAACGTCGCGTTGGAGGGATTGCGAGTCGATCGCTAATGTATACGCTTCTGTTGTTGTGTGGTAAGGGAAGACGGAGGCGGCGGCTGGGAGCCGCACTTCGCTTCGTCTGTGCAGGAGTATAGATATGAACGTAAGTGCCGCATGTAACGGAGGCACACCCCACCCATATATGTGCAGCTTCCTTTGAGTGCCTATGGAGAAGGTGCCGTGAGGTAAAACATGTCCCTGCCGCCTCCCTCCTTGTGGTTAACGCCCTTTGCAGTGGTGGGGAGCGGGAAGGTGGGAGACACTGCCTTGAACGATGTGGCCCGGGACTGGCCGGGCGAGGACGGGCGTGCTGGGGTTGGGGTTCCGCTGCCGCACCGCCCTGCCGCCTCCCTCCTCCTCGCCTCCCGCGGCCGCGTCCCCGTGCCGCTCCACCACCATGTCGCCTTCGCCATCGGCGCTCGATTGTGGGGAGCACGGGATGGGGGCAACGGAGCGAGTGTCTGTCGAGCTGCCACTCCGGGTGGCGCGGCTCACATCGGACAGCGCGTCGCTGACGCCGTCCACGCGTCTGCCCGCCGTCCTGTGCTCCCTGGCAGTCTCATTCCACATCGGTGTCGTGCGGGTGGGCTCGTTGGAGCCAGCACTACCACCACTGGTGGCCTTCTCTGCTCGTGGCAGGTACGGCTCGTGCACCGATGGATAGACCAGCTCATCCTCAGAGGGGAACGTCACCATGGTGGGCTGTGCGACATAGCGTACCTCCGTCCCGAGGCCTGCCAGGGGAAGGAAGCGCCTCGGCACGCCCATGACGCCGGCCAATGGCGATACGGTGTCGACAATGTCCGCGAGGCCCATGAAGGAGGTCTCCCTCTCTATCTTGCTGCCGGGGAACTTCACCTTCAGGGAGTACGTCGACCTTACCACGGGCGTAACCAGCGACGGGATCGGCAGCTTCGCCGGGTCCTCCATGCACGTGCGGAAGCCCGGGACGCTCAGTGTCAGCGGCACCGTGACGGTGCGCTCCTGCTGCGGCGCCAGGTCGAGGTGCTCCAGCGCCGCCTTGGCAACCACGGGGCAGTGGTAGGACTCGTGCACATCGTACTGCAGCCGGACAATATTCAGCAGCTCCAGGCGCAGCGCGGGCAGCGGCTCGTCTGAATCGTTGAATAGCTTCACTGTCACCTCGCAGGTGGCGGGGGTGGCAGCATCGGAGTGGCGCGGGCCGTGGCCTGGTGGGGACTGCGCTGGGTTCTCTTCCTGTCCCTCGGCGGCCACGGCCCGCTCATGCACTGGTATGGTGGTAGTGGTGGTGCTAACGCGTTCGCCAAGGTCCGTGGAGGGCAGGTGAAGGGCAAGGATGGCTGGTGTGATGGAGGCCGACACATGAACGACGGCATCTCCGCGCTCCCCCCAGAGGCAGCACGCCCAGTCGTGCTTGAACACTCGCGCGATGCGGGTGCTAGGGATGGCGGCGTCACGCCCCGCACGGACAGTGAACTGGTGCAGGGGAACAATGGAGAGAAGACGGAACACCACCTCGTCGGTGGCGTCGAAGCCGTTGGGAATGTCCAGCACGACCGACGCTGTGTACTGCAGAGAGACGCGTCCTGAGCTGGTCGTGACCACAAAGGTGGGTGGCAGGTGCGGGCTCAACGGCATGCGGAAGGGGTACCTGTAGCAGCCGGGCTCGTAGGTCTGCTTCTCGCGGCTCTGGCTGCGCTTGGAAGGACCGGTGAAGGTCATCCAGGAGTTAGTGTAGTCGGCTTCGTCCGTCACGGACATGGTCGCCGTGCCCCGCTGGATGAGCACGTCTGTCGTTTCCCGCCCTCGCACCCGCAGCCGCAGGGCACGGAAGGAGACTGCCTCCTTCACATCCATGTGGACATTGCCGGTCAGCTCATCGCCAGGGAGGTACGTGTCCTGGTCCAGCGTGAGGCTGAGCTTCACTTTGGAGCGCTCAAGGATGCCCATGGAGGCAGGCAGAAGAGATAGGAAAGGATAAAGGATGGGCAGCGGGGGCGACACGTGACGTCCTCCCCTGTGTGTGTGTGTGTGTGTGTGTGTGTGTGTGTGTCGAACGGCAGCAGAGTAACCGAGGCTAAACCTCTCTCGGTAGAAGGCGAAAGCAAATGGTAAAGTGGGATAGAGTAGAATCAGCGTGCTTTACAAATGAAAAGCCAAAGCAGTGTCGGACGGCATAAATCAGCACAGAGACGAGAAGGGGGGATTGCCTTTCGCCATCTGTGGCGCGCGGAGAGGAAGAGGGAGCGAGAAGGGGAGGAGTCACGACAAGAAGGGGGGGGGGATATGCATGGGTTGGTGAGTAGGAGCGAGGAGACGGGATAGGAGCAAAGGTGTGTGTGTGTGTGTGCTGTCCCTGGGGGAGGACTGAGTTACGGCGACACCACACCACACCACCATCACCATCCCCACTGTGGCTGCCCCCCTCCTCCCTCCCCCCTCCCCACCCCCATTCATTCATTGATCAAATGATCATTCTTGACGGGGCACGAGCCGGTGCGGAGGCCAAAACAATGAGTAGATAAAAGAGGAAGGAGCAGATCCTCCTACATGCCGAATCGCTTTCTTCTTCACATCTCTCCCCTTTCACCTTTCTTGTTGTTGTTGCTGCTGAGGATACATCCGCTATGAGTGCACACAGAGAAGACGACATATAGCGCCGTCGGCGGAGACTACTCGACCCTCGTCCCTTGTGTCGTTGGCACGGAAATCGCTTCCTCGCTTTCCCCCACCTCGCTACGCCGGCGCGGGTGGGCCGCCCTGCGCACCCTCCTCGTCGTCCACAAGCAGGTCAGCGGAGAAGAGAGGCACGAGCTCCTCAATCTTCTTCTCGAGTGCCTCGGTGGACATGTTCTGCGTTTGCGTGAAGGTGGGCACCGGCTCCGCATCCTGCACCGCTATCATTTCCTTAATGAAGTCGCGACACGGGTCGAACCACGCGTGCTTGAGCGCTGTGTCGGCGCTGGGACGCTTGGCGGGGTCAAACTGCAGGAGTTGCTCCGCCAGCTGCACCGCCAGCGGCAGCTCCTCCGGATTCGCCGACTTTGGCAGGATGGGCGACGACGCAAGCAGCTTCGCCAGCCCGGACGACGACGGCCTGCGTTCGATGCACGCCATCGCGTAGCTCTTTGCGTTGGCGCTCGCCTTCTCAAAGGACTGACCGACGTCAAAGACATTTGGCGGAGGTGTGCCTACGAGGTAGAAGATCAGGTTCAGCTGGTGCGCGGAGTCGTTCGACTTGCCAGGGAACAGGTGGCGCCGCAGAAGCAGCTCGCCAAGGATGACGCCGACGCTCCAGACATCGCTGGCGTAGCCGTACTCCGCGTCGAGGATGATCTCCGGCGCGCGGTACCACTGCGTCACGACGCCGAAGGACAGCTGCTCGTCGGGGTCGAAGAAGCGGCTGAGTCCAAAGTCACAGAGGAAGACTTGGGAGTTGTAGTGGATGAGAATGTTGCGTGTGCTCACGTCGCGGTGCAGGACGTTACACCGGTGCAGCGCACGGATGGCCAGAAAGAGTTGGCACGTGATGTAGCGCACAATGTTCTCGTCGAGGGGGATGCTTGGGCTCTTGATGACAGAGGAAAGGTCAGAGGGGATGTAGTCCATGGCCACGTACACGTCCTTCTCTCCGCTTGTTGGCCGGAAGAAGAGACGGCAGCCCACAACCTGCTCGCAGAACTGCAGGTTCTGCAGAATCTCTACCTCGCGCAGCACGCGCCGCAACGCGTCCTCGCTCTTGGTGTAGTGAGGAATCTTCTTCAGGGCGATCTGGTCCCCGCAGAAGGTCGCCTTACACACAGCGCCGTACGCACCCTGGCCAACAATGGACTCCACCACGAAGGCCGGCGGCACATCAAAGATTATAGGCGCGGAGCTCGGCCTCATGGCGCCGGCAGTTGGAGGGGAATGAGCCTACAGAGAATCACTGTCAATACAAGGTGTGGAAAGGGGGAGCGTGGGTCGTCTGTCCGGTGATATCCCAACCGAAAAGGAGAAATCAATCAATGAATAAAGAGAGAGAGAGAGTAGAGTAGAGTAGAGGAAGTGGAACGTGTGCGTGTCTGTGGAGGTGGGGCAACACCAACACAAAAACAGGCCCTCGTTCTACTTTCAAGACGGTGCAATGGACTAGGGGAGGGGAGAGGAGAGGAGAGGGAGGTGCCAGTGTGTCCATGATTCTGGGCTTGGTCTGCCCCCGCAGAGGGGTGAGTTACCGTAACACGAGCACCGTCGGAGGCGAGCGAGCCGGGAGCACATGTCCTGCACGCACAGAGAGAGAGAGGGAGAGGTGAACAAGGAGGCCGTGAGTGGTGCGTGCTCCGGAGGTGCCAAGATGGGAAAGTGTGGGATAACTGCGCTTGCCATACGGAGAGGAGGAGGGGGGAGAGGAGTGTGAGATGAATGGATGATGTTCGGTCCAAGAATAGCCAGTCAAATGAGTTAGTGAAACAGATAAAAGAAAGGATACGCGAGCGAGGGAGGGAGGGACGGAGCACCGCCCCGAATCTGTGTTGCTCGTGTGTGTGCGTGTGTGTTGCACCGAGGAAGTGTAGGAGAAGGGGCTCGAGAAGGAAACAGATAAAGGAGGGTGGCCGTGGCACGTGGCCGGCAACCCCGTCGCCGCCCCCATCCCTCTCTCTCCTTATCCACAGACAAAGAGGGCCTTACAGGAGGGGGGGGGGGGGGCAATGAGCGACGCAGGGATGTCTCCCTTCACCCGCCTACAAGGTGTAGACGTCGGGGAGCTGGTGGGGGTAGGAGATGGTGGGTGTCACGTCAAAGTTCTCCTTGATGGAGCGGGTCGAGATGAAGCGCTGGAGGAACTGCGCGCTGCCGGGCTTGTCGTTGCTGCCGCTCAGCCTGGCGCCGCCAAAGGGCTGCTGGCCGACAACGGCGCCGGTGCTCTTGTCGTTAATGTAGAAGTTGCCAGCGGCGTAGCGCAGGGCCTTGCTGGCCTCCATCACAGCGTCGCGGTCGCGCGCGAAGACACTGCCTGTGAGGCCGTACGGCGTCGACGTGTCCACGAGCTCACAGACGTCCTTCCAGTAGTTGGGCTTGCTGTCATCGTAGACGAAGATGGTGAGGACGGGGCCGAAGATCTCCTCCCGCATGAGCGCGGACTTGGGGTCCTTGGACTCGATCAGCGTCGGCTGAATGAAGTAGCCCTGGCTCTTGTCGCAGTTGCCGCCGGCGAGGATAGTGTAGGTGGTAGCGTCGGCCTTGGCCATGTCAATGTACTTCTTGTTCTTGCTGAAGGCGGCCTCATCAATGACGGCGCACATAAAGTTGGAGAAGTCGTCGGGCTGACCCATCTTGATCTGCTTCTGGCCCTTGACGAGCAGCTCCTTCATTTCCTTCCACGTGCTCTTGGGCGTGTACATGCGCGAGGTGGCGCTGCACTTCTGGCCCTGGAACTCAAAGGCGCCGCGGATGGTGTTCGCCGCGACGAGCTTGATGTCTGCGGAGGGGTGCACCAGGTGGAAGTCCTTGCCACCCGTCTCCCCAGAGATGCGCGGGAAGTTCTTGTAGGTTTCCAGGCGGCTGTACACCTTTTTGTTGATCTCCATGAAGACCTTGGACGAGCCGGTGAAGATGACGCCGGCGAGGCGAGGGTCCGCGTTGACGGCGGCGTCCATGACGTCGGGCTGGCACGGCACGAAGTTCACAACACCGGCGGGGAGGCCGGCCTCCTCGAAGATCTTGACCATCAGGTAGTTGCTGTAGATGGCGTTGGGTGACGGCTTCCAGACGACGCTGTTGCCCATCAGTGCTGGTGCGCCAGCCAGGTTGGTCGCAATAGCGGTGAAGTTGAAGGGCGTGATGGCGGACCAGAAGCCCTCGGTGGGGCGGTAGTCGGTGGTGTTCCAGATGCCCGTGTTGCCGATGGAGAGCGGCTGCTCGTGGTAGATTTGCTCGGCGAAGTGGACGCCCCAGCGGAGGAAGTCGCAGCCCTCGGCGATGCTGTCGATCTCGGCCTGCCACGGGTTCTTGCCCTGGCCCATCATCGTCGCAGCGCGCATCTCGTTGCGGTACTTGGTCGAGAGCAGATGTGCTGCCTTGAGGAAGATCGCGGAGCGCTCGCGGAAGGGCACGTTGCGCCACTCCTTGCCGGCCTCGACGGCGGTCTCGACGGCCTGCTTGGCAAGCTCGGCGGTCGCGTTGTAGCCCTTGGCGATCACCTCCTTGTGGTCGGCGGGCATCCTCTGCGTGATGACGCTGCTGGTCTTGTACTCCTTGCCGCCAATGATGATGGGGCACTCTTGCGTGTGGCCGCGCAGGCGCTTGCAGGCGGCGAGCGTGCCCTTGGCGGCCTCGGAGCCGGGCTCGAAGCTGTCCATACGCTCATTCATGATCGACGGCGCCTTGACATAGCCGTAGGCGAAGGGGAGGGTACGGCGCAGCATTTGGGAAGAGAGGACACCTCAGTGGGTGAGAGTGTGCGATAACCGTTTTGTGTGTTGGGGTGGACCGTGCAGTGGCAGCAGTGCAGTCGTAATAGTTCTATAGTAATAGTGTTATGGTAATAGCGGAAAAGGGGGTGATGCTTTGCTGGTGCTCGGGGGCGAGTATCTTGCGGAAGGGAGAGGGGGAGGGGGAGGGGGGGGGGGGTATGGGAGAGCAAGTGGTTCCCACAAGGCGGTGTTGCGCTCGTGCATCTTCCCAGAGAGGGAGGGAGGTGTGCGTGCATGTGTGTGAACAAGCGGGGGGGGGGGGGGGGGGGNTAACGTAACAACTAATCCATCACCAACACTCTACTGCCATTCACGACTTCGTCGCAATCCACACCGTCCACTAACAGACAAGTCTCTCCCGACTCCTCCGCTCTCGTTCCGTCCGTCCCCCCCCCCCCCCCCCCCCCCCGGTTCGGAGGGAGTTACAACGGGATACAGCCAAGTAAAAGGAGTGAAGGAGGAGCGCAGGAACGCACCAGGAAGACGACAACGACGACACACGCGGCACGTGCTTAGGGAGCGAAGGGGGAGGGAGGTAGAAGGAAAAGAAAAGAGGGGAAAGGCGGATGACCGCCTCCCCCTCCCATCCCTCCCCCCACCCCACCGCACCTCCACCCATCGCTTTTTTGGAGGGCCGTCAGAGTCAAGACAGCTCCTCACGTTCTCTCTCACTCCTCCGCCTTGGCTGGGGTGGGGGAGCGGGATCGGGGGTGGGAGGGCGGGGAGGCACTGCGGCTGCGGCTGCCGCTGCGGCTGCGCTTCCGCTTCTTCCCCTCCGCGGCGGCCTTCTCCTGCTTGCGCCAGTACTTTGTCTGCTCCTTCGTCAGCTTCTCCACCAGCTTACGGGAGACCTTCATGATGTGGAGATAGTTGCAATGGCCCCCCCGCGCGCAGCTCCCCTCGAGGTCCTCCTTGCAGCACGCCTCGGCAAAGTTGGTCACGGGCGACAGCTCCGGCAGCACAATGATGCCGTTGAACTTCACCTTCTTCTCGCGCAGCTCCTTCACGACCTTGTTGGCGGCGGCGGGGTCCTCGAAGCGGATGTAGACGTTGCCGAGGAGGTGATCGCCCTGGTTGCTCACCACGCGTAGCTCGGCGATGCGGCCGTACTCCATGAAGGTGCGCCACACCTCCTTGTAGAATCGCTCAATGTGCTTCTTGAGGTACTTCTTGCCGAACTCGGTGAAGGACCACTGCGCGTCCTCGACGTGCGTGAAGGCGGCGATGGGGTTGGGGTACATCATGGGGAAGAGCACCGTTGGCGACGAGGTGGGCCGGATGTGGAGCTTCGTGCAGGTGTCGCCGTGGCGGCAGGCCCCCATCTTTGTGAAGAAGAGACAGCGGTCATGGCCGTGGCTGTAGGACGTCATCGCGTGTGCGCGGGGGGGGGGGGAGAGGAGAGGTTTTTATCGTCGACTAGGGCGAGAGAGAGAGAGAAGGAGAGAGGAGAAGGGAAGGAAAGAGCGTCTACGCAAAATGACCAAAGAGTTGTGCAGAGGTTCTGCCTTCTTTGTATGTATATCTGTTGTGAGTTTATTGAGAAGGAGGAAGTCGGAGTGGGATAGCGGGTAGGGAGGACAGGGATTGACACAGTCGCGCAGCGTGGGGGAGCAGCCGTCTTGTATTGCTTCGTTTGTGTGTGAGTTTGTGTGGTTGGAGATGGATGGATGGGGGTGGAGGAGTTTCTCCCGTACCCTTCCCAAACGTGCACATGCTGCATTCTTCTATGCCTCTCCGTCCTCGTATGAGATAACAGAGAGATATTCTATGCGTTCGTCTTCGTCCTCGTCTTCCCTCGTGACAACTGCGCGATGTGCTCTGTCTCTCAAGGGACCCTCGTCTCCGTCCTCCTCACTGTTGTGGAAGTAGAGCCCCGTCGGCTCCTCGCCACGTCCGCACGCGGCAGATGCGTTCTCCTTGTCCATGTTCCCGACAATATCAGCGGTGTCTGCCAAGACGCTCTGCGCCAGGAAGCGGGCCGTGACGTGGGCTTCGTCCTGCATCCTTTGGCTGTCGGCCAGCAGCAGCGTGGCGGAGAAGGAGAAGTCGCTCTCGGCGCTGAGGTGGTGTCCGTACACGACGGAGCGACCAAGACCCGCCAGCGCTTTCCTCAGCGCCGCACTCCGCTCATGGTAGCCGCCGCGCTCGCTCGTCTCTTGTTGAACTGCACGCAGCCGCGCCGCTGTCGCCGAAGGCAACGCGAAGAGCTCTCTCACCGCATCCTTGTGGGATGTCAGGGTGACGCCAGCGGAGCGCCGTGACAGCGTCGCCGCCTGCACTGCTCGCTGGAAAACAAACTCCGGCGCGAGGTAGAGATAGTTGACGTCGCAGAACGTGAAGGACTTGATGTGGCCGCACCGCGTGCTGCCATCGCCGCGGTGCTCCACGATGAGCTGCGGGTCCTGCTCCCTCGTCGATGGGCGGCCCGCCACCGCGGCCAGCACACGCCGCAGGGTGTCAGCAACAACAACGACGACAGTGTAGTCAATCGCCTCCAGCACGGCATCGTAGAAGCCAAAGGACTCGAGCAGACGGACCACGTCGGGTGCCTGGCTGACTGCTGGGTCACCGCAGCGCAACACGTAGAGCGTGCTCTCCACCACGGACAGAGCGTCGGAGGGTCCCCGAGAGAGGTCCTGTCGCCACAGGTCCGCCTCCCTGACTGCCTCGCAGGCTCCCGAGGTGCTGGGGTTGGCGCGCTTCCCCTTCCGCTTGTGCGTGCCCTTGTGCAGTGCCTCCAGTATCGCTGCCGCCTCCGTCGACTGTGCGAGGGGCTCGCCGTCGGTGGACTGTGCGGGCAGATGCCGTCCTCCCTGATGTCGTGACAGCGGCTTGCAGTGCCGGCGGTGCAGCGCCAGATCCTCTTGCTGGTTGGTGAAGACCATCCCGCAGTGAGGACACTCGTTGGCGAGGCGGGGGCTCGAGTCGCAACCGAAGTCGAGGAAGGTCTGCGTCGGTGGTTGCGCCGTCGGGTGCGCGTTGCCTGTGTCACGATGCGGATGTCCAGCAGAGAGGGAAGTCGCGCCCGCCTCACACAACCGGAGGCCCAGCAGTTCCCCTACGGCACAGTCATCGTCACTGCTGCTGATACAGCGAGACAGAGAGCCCTCGTCGCGGTCATCTCGACTCAGCGGTTCCCCAGGTGTGGTAGGGGCTGCCACAGCCGCTGGTGAGGCAGAGGCGGTGGTGGACGGGGACACATCTGATGCCGTCACGCCGCTGGCTCGTGCCGCGGCTGGCGAGTGGGAGGCCGCCACTGTTGCCGTTGTGCCTCTGCTCATCTTTATCTTCCTCGCGCTGCCCTCTTGGCCCTCCGGGCGGGACCGCTTCCCTCCTGCAGACGCGATGAAGTGAAGCAGAGACGTCTGCTGCGTCGTCGCTGATCTACTGCTGCTCGGCGCTGCCTTCGCCACCGTCCGCGTCGACGGCATGGTGTTGTCGTTGCTTCTGCTGTTGCTGGTGCTGCACGTGTGTGTGAGTGAGTGTGAGGGTCTATGGGTGCGCTTGGGCTGAGGCAGTGCAGAGAGCGTTGGGGTCAGTAGCAGTAGCAGTAGTAGCAGCAGTAGGAGCGAGGGGTGGGAGGGGACTAATCTTGCCAGCACCTCACAGGAGCAAATGCAGAAACACACATAATCTCTCTCCCTCCCTCCCCGCTCCCTTTTGTCATCCTTCGCTGGCATTATCTTCTCCTCCGTGGTGTGGCGTCGGTGCGTGTTGGTACAAAGGGGGAGACGGGTCGCCTCGCTGCTACTCCGCCGAGCCGCCCTTCCGCGCGAGCGGCGGCAGCGCATCGAGCTGTACAAGCAGGGCGGCAAAGTCTGCGTCGGTCCCGTTGGCTGCCCCCTCGACGGGAGCGGCTGTTGCTGTCATCTGTTGCTCGCCCTGACATTCATCGAATGCGCGTAGTCCTCGGAGTTGAGATATGTACGTGCTCATCAGGTCATCGAGAGTCGGCGGGTGCGTAGCGGCGGCATTCGGATGCAGAGCCGCCGCTGCTGTCCCGGCGTGTTCATGGATGTTGCTGTCTACACCACGCGTGTCGTTGCGTGGGCTGCGGGTGTGCATCAGTTGCGCGACAAACGCATCGTCCTCGGGGTGGCGCGGCTTGCCTTCCCAGTCATCGCTACTGTTGGCCTTGAGGGCTTCCATCAAGTCACCCAGCTTCTTCTCTAGTGGGGCCTCTTCGCTACTGTCGCTCCTTGCTGCAGTGCCGCCGTCCAGTGGCTGTCGGGGTAGTGGTGGTGCCTCGGACATACTTCCCCTTTATCCGATTCTTGCCTACTTGCTTTACAGTTTGCTGTGCGGAGGCGGGTTGGCGCCGGTGGCTACCTGCCATGGGAGAACAGATGACGAGGAAGAGAGAGCGAAGAGGAAGTAAAGAGCGAGGGGTACATGGGAGAGCGCGGTGGTACCGTTCCTCGGCGACCACAAGAGCTTCTGTAGGCATGACAACAGCTCCCAGTGCCCCGGCAGTGGGGGGGGGGGGGGGGGGGGGAACGGCACATGTCGGAAGGGTCTTCTCCCCTTTTTTGGTTTCGGGTGATGGGAGGCGGGAGGCGGAAACAACAAGAGAACGCCGCGGGTTAGGTCTTTAGAGAAAGGAGTAAAGAAAATGACAACAGACGGTAGGAACATTAGATACGCCAGAGAAGGGGACACAGGGGGGACGGGTGGCTCGGCGATGGCGCTCTCCTACTTCATCTCCTTCATCACGTGCTTGCGGTACTCGATGAAGTCGCCCTCGAAGCGGTTAATGCTCTCGTTCCCGCACACGTAGATGTCGTCACACAGCGACGTGATAAAGTACTCGTCGTGGGAGATGACGAGCAGGCCGCCCTTGTACTCCAGCAGCGCCTCGATGAGCGCGTTGACGGTGTCGATGTCCAAGTGGTTGGTCGGCTCATCGAGCAGGAGCAGGTGGGGGCGGACAAAGGTGATCCAGGCCAGCACAAGCCGCGACTTCTGGCCACCGGAGAGAGTGTAGATGGGCTGGAGGGCCTTATCGCCGCTGAGGCCCATGCTGCCTAGGTGGGCCCGCAGCGCCTGGTCCTCCATGTGCGGGAACTTGCTGCGCAGGAACTCTAGCGAGGACAGCTGCGGCGTGAGGCTCTCCATGTGGTGCTGCGCGAAGTGGGCGACCCGGATCTTCTGGTTCCGCACCGCCGTGCCGTGGCGCGGCTCCAGCACCCCGATGCAGACGTTCATGAAGGTTGACTTGCCCGCCCCGTTGGCGCCGACGAGGACGATGCGGGAGTTCTCGTCGAGGCCAAAGTTGACATCACGGAAGAGAGTCTGGCCGGGCTTGTAGCCGAACTCGCAGTCCACCAGCTCCAGGAACGACCCCGACACCGGCTCCGGATCGGGGAACTTGAAGGCGAACTGCGGGTCGCTGACAACGTCGGCAACGAGCTCCATCTTCTCCAGCGCCTTGATGCGGGACTGTGCCATGCTCGCGCGCTTTGCGTTGTAGCGGAAGCGGTCGATAAAGGACTGGATGTGGGCTCGCTTCTTCTCTTGGGAGTCGAACTGCTTCCTCTGCTGGCGCTCCTGCTCCACGCGGGTGATCTCAAACTGGTCGTAGTTGCCCGTGTAGTAATGCAGCTGGGTGCCGACAAGGTGAATGATCTCCTCGCACACGTTATTCAGAAAGGTGCGGGAGTGCGACACAACGACCAGCGTCTTCTGCCACTCCTTGAGGAACTCCTCTAGCCACAGAACTGCGAAGAGGTCGAGGTGGTTGGTCGGCTCGTCCAGCAGCAGCACCTCGGGCTCCACAAAGAGCGCGCGGGCCAGCGCCACGCGCATGCGCCAGCCACCGGACAGCGACTTTGTCGGCGACGTCATCATCTCCCGCGTGAAGCTGAGGCCGTGCAGGATCTGTGCGGCGCGGGCCTCGGCGCTGTGAGCGTCGATGGCGTCCAGTCGTGCGTAGACCTCGTTGAGCCGCGCGCTGGCCTCGTCGTCGTTGAGTCTGAGGAGATCCTGCTCCTCCTTCAGCAGCGACTCGCGCTCGATGTCGGTGGACAGGAGCACCTGCAGAGGGGTCTCTGGGCCCGCGATGATTTCCTGCTCAACGTGCAGAATCTGCACAAAGGGGCTGACGCCCTCCAGTTCGTGCTCGGACAGCGCGCGCAGCAGCGTTGTTTTACCCGTACCGTTGCGACCGATAAGGCCGTACTTGTGCCCTGTGAGCAGTGTGAGGTCGGTGTGGTCCAGCAACACCTGCTTGCCCATGTGGATGTGGATGTCCTCGCAGTGGATGTCGGTGGAGTAGTTGCTGGCCTCGCCCTTGTGGTGCAGCTTCGTGATCGTGTGCGCATTCACGACGCCGCGCTTCTTGAGGAACTCCTCGTACTCCTCCGTGAGCATGGCCTTCTTCTCATCCTCCTTGCGCTTCTTCCGCACGTCCTTGGCGGCGTTTCGCTTCATCTCCCAGGTCCAGTCCTCGTTCGTGTTCGCCTGCATAACCTTGCCAACGCCCTTCATCATGGTCGCGCGCTTCAGGCTCTCCTCGTACTGACGGCCAATGTTGACGGCGTTCGCCAGGCGGCTCGACTCCTGCTTCGGTTTTTTGGTGATGCCCTCGCTAAGCATCTCGGAGCAGATGCCCTTGGCGCCACTGTTCATGGCTTCCTCGCTGGGGTACACCTTGAACTCGCGGAAGTACAGCCTAAGCGTCTCCTCAATTATTTCCTCCGGGAGGTACGACTCTGCGTCCGTCTGACCCTCAAGCATCTTGAGGATGTACTCTAGCACACACGGATCGAGCTCGCGCAGGCCCATCTCGGGGACGCGTTGCTGGAACACACGCACCACATCCGGATTGTGCTCGTCCAGGAGGGACTTGAGTTGCACCAGATCCATCGTGCTCGCTTTCTCCGATGCACGCTCTGCAGCGTACAGAGTACCTTGGAGTGTGTGTGTGGTGGTGGTGGTGGGGTGGGGTGGGGGGGGGGAAGGGGGGAAGGTTTCTGTGCTTGTGTGAATGGGTGGAGGGAAAGTAGGGTATCCTTTGCGAGTGCAGGAAAGAGGGAGAGAGAGTGACGTTGCGGCACTTTGTCCACGAGGAAGCGGAGTACGCATGGCCTCCTCAGACACGCACACGCACACACACACACACGGCAGGGAAGCACCTTCCTCCTACCCTCCTGCACGGCGGCCCACGGTGAAAGTCCCACCGGTGCCTGAGCACGCTGCTCTCTTTCCCCTTTATTACGACTGGTATTCTGTGGTGGGGGAGGGGTGCGGGCTGGGATGCAGACATACCCCCCCCCCTTTAACGTCCTCGCGACAACAACAACAACAATGGTGACGAAATGACGACACACGACATCAAGCGGGCGCGAATGGGAATACACTGGACTGCTCCCCGCCCCCCCCCCCTGCATTTACTTCTTTTTGCCGCCCGCGCCGCCCTTACCAGCGTCCTTGGCGCGCTTCTTCTTGAAGACGATGAGCTCTTCCCATTTGTAGTCGTCAATGGCAATGGGGTTGAGCACGCGGCCCTCGGCGTTCATCCGGTCCGCCGCGAGCCACGCCTGCTCCATGACCATCTGGATCAGGTCCTGCGCGTTCACGCCTTCGATCATGGGCGGCACGTAGACGTTGCCATCGAGCCAGGTCACCTCGATGCGCGGCGTGACGGGGTCAACGGAGTAGAAGAGGAAAATCTTGTCGTTGGGGAACGGCGACCGCGCACTCAGCGCACGGCGGTAGAAGTCGAGGGCGGCCTTCTGCAGGTTGTGGCCGTAGCCGAAAAGGAAGGGTGAGATGATGACGGTGATCTTCTCCATGTGCATCAAGAAGAGGTGCTTGTGCGCTGTTTTTGGGGCGAGGACGGCGAGGGGACGCTTGGCCCCGAGGTGCTCGGGCACGTGCTCGGCGTACTGCACCTCGCGCTCCCACATCGTCGGCGACGGCAGTGGGTTGTGCCACGACTTGAAAACCCACTTCGGCTTCGCATCCTTGGGCACGTACTGCACCTCAGGTAGCGGCTTCTTCCACAGCTTGCCGCGCTGCACGGAGAGGTAGGCGAACTCGCGGCCGCCGCGGCCATAGTCTGTGGGGCACTTGGCGTGGGCGTAGTGCTGGTGGTACATGCCAGACGTCTCCCCCTCGCCCCACGTCGCTGGCGTTGCTTGATTGTACCGGTATTTGTCGTGGTTGCCGCGCCACATGGCGTAGTAGGGCAGCGGGTACACTAGCCCCTTCATCGTCTTCACATGCGGACGAAGGCGTGGGCTACGGGAAAGGCCTATCTGCGCCGGAAGAAGGCCAAAGGACTTGAGGCCCTCGGCCGAGTAGTGCGCCGCAGGGTTCGCCATGGGCTATGTATGGGAAGGCCAGGGAGAGGGGAGCACAAAATGACGGTGTGCACTACACAGAGTGGTGGGGAGACAGAGGGGGGCAGAGAGAAGTAGCAGATTGGCCAGTTGCACACGTACACCACTCTCTCTCTCCTCCTCTCGCATGTGTGTGGGGGGGGGGGGGGGCGCGAGGGAGAGGGTCATGCCAAGCCTGACGCTGCCAACACCGCGCACCTTGTGCCCACCACGTCCAATCCACGCAGCGTGGCTGTCTGCGCCGGTGCATTTACGTCCTCTTCAGTGTTTGTGTGTGGCAGTCTGGGGGACACAGTACTTCCCCCTCCCCCCTCCATGCGGCATCATTACCGAGGGAAGGAAAGCAGAAGGTGAATGGTTTACTTTACATGTGCAGCGGGACGAATGGACATGAGTGGATTGAACAGGGGGGGGGGGGGGGTCTCACACGCGCTGCGTTGCCAGGCTGCGTTTGGCGAGCATCTCCTCCCACGTGGCGAGCTCGCGTGCGTAGAGCTCCTTCAGGGCTTCGTTTCGCTCCTGGGTCTCGGTCTCGGCCTCCATGGCCTCCGCGTTGGCCTTGCGCTCGGCCGGCGTGTTGTTGATCATACGCTTGCCTCCCTTCCCCGACGCATTCTCCAGCCGCGTGCGGGCACGGGCCTCCTCCTCATTCAGCCGCATCCTCTCCTCTCGGATAACACCCTCCTTGATGTAGTTGAAGACATTGTCGGGCAGGTTGTCGCGGCGCTGGCTGACGTCGTGCATAGCCCCGTACTTTCCGCTGGGGCGTACGCCGCTAATGTAGGAGTCCCTGTCCAGGCCCGTAGGGTGGTAGCGCGTTGACATTCTGTTAGCCCTGGCTGTGGAGGGAGGAGAGAGGGAGAGAGAGTGTGGCGGCTATGGAGTGTGTACACAAAGGACTGTGGAGGCGCTCAGAGGAGAAGGCGGATGAGGGGGTGCTGTGAAGCGACTGTTTGTTGTCTTGGCATATGCCATTCTTCTTCCTCTTCCACGATGCTCGGCGTGGCATTAGTGGAGTGGTGCTCAAAGGTGTGTGTGTGTGTGTGTGTGGGAGGGGGTTGGATGTCCCTCTGAAGGGGCATGTTCTTCTCATTCATCTTGTTCGTTTATGGGGTGTGTGGAGTCCCATACGCGAGTTAGTGTTAGACAAGTCTCAACAGACACAAGGACCGCACTGAGCAACCCGACCACGCAGCGAAGCGAGAGGCTAGGCTGCTCCGGATCCGGTATCCCTCTACTTGCCCCCCTTCTTCTGGGTGTTCCCGTGGGCCAGGCTGGGCTGCGGCACCACCAGCGTCATGAGCAAGGCATCCTTCACATCGAGATCGTTGTAGTAGTCCTTCACCTCCTTCACAACGGTGAAGTTGAACTTCTTGTAGAACTCCTGCGCAGAGGAGCCCACCTGCATGTGCAGCGCTACGCGTGCGATTTTATTGACCGTTTCCTTGTGCACATTGTCGAGGATGCGCTGCAGCAGGCGGGAGCCGATGCCCAGCTTGCGGTACGGCTCCAGCACGGTGATGGTCATGATGTAGAGCTCGGCCTCGTCGGTATCCTCCATCCGCTGCAGGCGGCACGTGAGCGCGCCGACGAGGATGTCGTTGAAGTAGGCTAGTTGGTTGTACTGGTGCAGGCCCTGTCTGACATAGGTGTCGTAGTACGACTCGGAGTAGCGCACTGGCAGGCAGTACCGATCCAGCACCTGGATGCGCTCCGCGATGCGCGCATCGTTGAGTGCGCGCACGTGCAGCCCTTTCAAAGGTTCAAAGCTCTTGGGCTGGTAGGAGACTTCCGCAGCCATTCGCGTAGACAGCCAGTTAGGGGAGAGGTGGAGGTGTGAGGGGAGGTGTGGGGACCGGAATGGCAATGGTTACTTTGGTGTAGGCTATCGTGCTTCTCCCGAAAGGATGGAAAGAGAGAGAGAGAGAGAGAGATGGCGAATAGAGTTCGATATGTCTGCAGAAGAATGAAAGCGGGGAGTGGTTGGTTTTTCCCCCGCCCCCCTTCCCTTCCCTTTCTACTCCATAGCGACTATTGTATCCTTTCCATTGGGTTCTTCTTCTTTTCTTCATCTTCGTCTCCCCTCCCCCATATCTTCTCTCCATAATGGGGACTAAGGAGGAGAGAGGGAGGAGGGAGGGAGTCTGCGGTGCTGAGGGGAGAGAGAGGGGCGACTGCGGCTCACAGCCGGCTCCCCCGTGGGACTGTGGCCCACCGCGCGAGGCGCTGCGGCCCTCCGTTCTGGAGATGCGTTCCTGCTCGGGTGTGCTGGACTTGGAGAGCCAGAGGGGAGCACGCCACCGGGGCTCCCCCTTTCCCCGCCCTTGTCACTGCCCTGCGTTGCACCGTGGCCGCCCATCTCCCTCGCCACCTGGTACTGTTGTTGCTGCTGGTGCTGAAGGACATAGGCTTCCAGAAGCTCCCGCGCAGCGGCGGTGGAGACCAAGGGAAGGCTGTCGCCGGCGCCAACGCTCTTGCCGCTGCGTCGTCGTCTCGCCTGCTCCTCGTCTTCCTCCGCTTCCAGGGAGCTTTGGAGGCGCTGATACAAGTCCTCCTGCTCCGCCCTGTTCATGTCGCCAGCCATCTGAGCATACAGCCAGCCTTTGAGCTGCTGGGCGAGTGCGCTGCTATCCACGGGAGGGCAGGCGGCAGGCGTTGCTGATCCGACTTCCTCCTCTACCTTCTGCTCGCCAGCACCATTGCGTTCTGCACCATCTTCCTCCCCCTTCCGCGTGCTCCTCGGTGTTGCTGGAAATGGGGGGAGACTCACACAGGGGGCGACCACGCGGCTCGCCGTGGCCGCGGCTGCCGGCTCCCCTTCCGGTTGCTGCAGTGGCGGTGGTGGAGCCAAGGGAAGGGGGTCACTGTGAGGCGCGGACTCGCTCCGTGGCGGCGGGTTTTGTGTCCCCTCCTTGCTTGACTTCCTAGTCTTGTCTCTCGCCATGCTGCGCGACATCTCGGCCGCCAGCTGCCGCCGCAGGTCCGCGAGCTGGGCTTCGTAGAAGGTCTTGGCGCGCTCGAACTGCTCCTGCAGCGCCGCCACCTCTTCCTTGTGGTGGGCCTCCATCATCTTTGTGTGCCGCTTGGCCCGCTCGAGGCGCTCCTTCCCCTCCCCTTCCGACTGCCGCAGCGCGTCACGCTCGACGCGGGTGGAGCTGAGCTGGTTCAGCTGCTCGGACACAATGCGGCGGGCTTCGGCGAGTTGGTCCTCACTCTTTCGCAGCTGGCCGCGCAGCGTTTGGTTCTCCCTCTCCAGCTGCTCCTTGGCGACGAGGCAGTCGTGCAGTCGAGCGGCGGGGCTGCGGCGGTCCCCATCCATCTCCTCCCCCGCAGCAGCAGCGCGGGCCGGCGCGGAGAGAGCAGACGACAGCGACGACGACGCAAGAGCGGCGGGGGATGGCGCTGTTGCAAGTTTGGCCCTGGGACTGGATGGTGGCAACTCACCCCTCCTCTTCACAGTGGACCCTTCGCCAGGCCGCCGCACTTCCGGCCCCGCTGGGTCATAGCTGGCGGCACGGGTGGGGGCGCGTGCCTCCTGAAACTGGCGGGCGTAGCCGTTGGGGCGTGCCGTCGACGTGCGCGTGCTCGCGCCAGTCATTTGTGTGGGTTGGGGGGCGGATCGTTCCGCTACGGGGGTGCCACCGCTGTCTGCGCTCACGTTGGTCGCAGCTCCCGCCGGGCCTGCCTGACTCGCCGACGCATAGGGGTGCCGCTCATCCGGCCCTGCTACCCGTCTGCCCTCAACCGCCGCCGCCGCCGCGGTGTCGCTGGGGGATGCACGCATGCCACGCATGAACGAGTCATCGAACCACGGGGAGTCCCCCTCGGGCATGTGAGACTGTGGCCGGTGCTGCTGCTGCTGGCCATCCATTACGCTGCTACGGCTGGTGGAGGCCTTCACCGGCGTCACACGGACACTCGGGGTGGAGCTGACGCGGCCACCACCACCAACGCCAGGTGCCCAGCTTCCCCCAAGGAGGAGGGCGGGGGGAGTTACTGTCGTGCTGCTGTGGTCGGCACCAACGAGGCCTGACCTGGCGGGGCTGTCGGCCGTGTAGCCTTGCCTGTAGTCGCACTCCCTCCGCGGACGCAGCAGGGGCACACCGTCCAGGGAGAGAAGAGCGGCCTGCCGCTGCCCAACCAGCATGCGGTAGCCGTTCACCTGCGTCACCGGGTTGTTCTTCAGCGAGAGCGACTGCAGCGACACAGCGTTGGACAGAAACGCCAGCTCGTCCAGGCGCTGGATGAAGTTGTTTGCGAGGGAGAGAAGGCGCAGGTTGGGCATGTCCTCCAATCCCAAGGTGCTGGTCAGCCGGTTGTCGTCGGCGCGCAGCACTTGCAGCGGCATGTGGGGAGTCAGGCCTGCCAGGTCGGCGAGGCGGTTGGCCCGGACGTCGAGCTCGCGCAGGTGTGGCAGGCGCACCACCCCGTCAAGGTTGCGGAGGCGGTTGTGCGAGAGATCGAGTCGCGTCAACGTGAAGGGCAGCCCGTGGACGGAGAGGATGAGATTGTAGCTCGCGTCCAGCTTCTTGAGAGCGCTCAGCGCCTCCAGGTTCGACAGGTGCTCGATCTCGTTTCGCGAGAGATCCAAAGAGGTGATGGAGGCCAGCAACATGGCGTTCTCCGCGCTCATACCGCTGCTGTCCGCGTTCCCCTCCGCGTCAGGCTCCATGAGCGCAAAGTTGAGGTCGATCTCTCGAATGCCCTTGTTGCGGCACGAAACGTGCAGGTCAGAGGAGTTGCCGCCGCTGCCGCCGCTGCTGCTGGTGGTGCCCGATGGAAAGCCGTCCCCTTCCCATAAGGAGCTCATTGTGCACCGTGGAGGGGTGAAGCGGCTTTTCTCTATGGTGGGCGTATGTATGTCTGTATGTCTGTATGTCTGTGGGGGAGGAAGGAGGGCACTCCTCTATTTCTTGCATGAACCTGTGATCGAGCAGGAGAAGGTGAGAGAGAGTGGGGGGGGGGGGGGGGGGGGCCGAATGACACCCAAGGGGGGGGGGGGGGGGGGGGGGAGGCGCCACGTCGCAGCGCACGTTGTCACTTCCCCCTCCCCCGCTGTGTGTGGTATGCGTAACGGCATCTTCCTTGCACTTCTCTCCTCCCCGCAGACCCNGCTGCATGTCTCCCAAGGCTTAGCCTAGTGGGGCTGCTTTGTCAGCCGCGGTCCGTCCCCTTATGGAAGGGCTCTATCGCAGGGAAGGCCAAGAGCATAGTACACCGCAGCAATAACATAAAAGGGGGAGGGGGAAGAGGGTATCTATGGAAAGTGGGGGCAGCGGTGCTCTTTCCTGTCTATAGTACGGCGACGGAAGGAACACCAGAGGAGAGAAGGGGGATACAAGTGTGTGTGTGTGTGTGGTGGAGAAAGTGAGAGAGTGCGCGTCGAACGGCACACAGTCAGCTCTGCACCAGGCTCTCGTACGGTGACGTGGCTTCCGCCAGAAGCGCTGCGAGACTCTTGCCGTATGGGGAGGTGGATGGGCTAAGGGAGGAGGTCCGGGACAAGTCCGCCGTTGCTGTCTTGTGGCAAGGATCCATTGTCTTGGGTTGTGTTCGTGCCGCGCTGTGTCCACTAGTGGACGGGGCACGTGAGCAGGACGCAGCGAGCTGAGATAGCGGAAGGGGTGTTGTCAGGCGCTCCGTCGACTGCGCTGCCGCCACGCACCCGGGCCGAGGGGATTGCTGCTGCTCAGCCGCGAACCGCGCCATCAGCTTATTGAGCTGCTTCTCCATCTCCCACTTCTCTGCCACGGCCTTCTGCGCCATGTGCTGCACGGCCATGCAGGCGCTATCCAGTTCCACCTTCGCCGACACATTTGTCTCCCTGGAGAACGGCTCCTGGCGCTGCAGCTCCTCTGTTAGCTCCTCGATGGCGCGGTAGCAGCCCTCGCGCTCATCCAGGAGAGCCGCCAACTCGCGCTCGTCCTGTGATTCCGCTACCACGGCGATGGCTGCGCTGGACAGCTCCTCCGCCTGGTGCAGAGTGGCGCACAGAGCACGCCAAGTCCCCTCACGGGTGGCGGCGCTGGCTGCCAAGGAACGCAGCGCCATCTCGCTCTCCGCGTGCTGCAGCCGAAGCCGGTGCTCTGCCGCGTGTTGTGTCTCCCACAGCTGCTCGGACGGAGGAGGGGGAGGGCGATCTTCTTGGGTGCACCGGGCATCGGATCTCCTGCGCTGAAGGCTTTCTATGACGTCCACAGCGGCCACGAGGCGGCTCTCTAGCACGTGGTAGGCCGTCACGATGGACCACAGCCAGGACTGTGCCTGACCTCTGTTGATGGGGGCGTCCTGCATATGCTCCAGCAGCGCACAGTGCAGGAGGTTGGCGAGCTCGTGCGCGTCAATGGGCTTGCCCGTGTTGGGATCCGCAACGTCCTCGAGCAAGGAATCAATCGCCTTCTCGGCGTTCCTTGCTAACGCGCCGCCATCGACGCCACCGCCTCCGTTGTCCGCCACTGCAGACGCGTGCTCGCTGCTTCCCTCAGCGGCATCTCTCTCCACCACCATGGTGCGCAGCTGCTGGTGAGAAGCCTCCAGCTCGTCTGTGAGCGTCCGCACGGCGGCGCCGAGTTCGTCAGCTCGCGCCTCAGCTTCTTCCTGTTGACGGCGGGTGTAATCGAGTTCCGCCTCGAGGCTCGCAACTTGCGACAGGAGCTGTATGTTTGCCCCGCGCAAGGCCTCCACTTCCTTGGCCTTCTCCACGTAGCGGCGGCGCTGAGTCTTCGTGGATGGCTCCTCTTCCCACTGCCCACGCCTCTGCGCGTCGGGTGCCTCGCTGGGCTCTGTCGTCGACTGTTTTGCTTCAGACGGCTCGTCCTGCCGCGGCGGAAGTGCGTCAGAGCCTCTGCCCTCTGCGCGGTCGGGGGAGGAGAGGGAGGCGACCACCGCATTGTCGCTCTCCGCTGCGGGATCCGTTGCGGAAGCAGCGGCCGCGATATTTGGCGGGGAGAGGCGGTGGGTTCGCTTCGCTACTGATCTTGCCTTACCCGTCACGCTACCATTGACAGAGGAGCTTGTCTGCGTTGTCGCAGGAGCCGGCGGCGCCAGCAACGCACGACACTGCTTCGCCGCGGCTTCCTCCAGAGCTCTTTGTTCGCTGGGCGAGACGTGGAAGGAGGGCAGGCCGCGGATAAGATTCCCCAACTCCTCGGGAATGGCCTCCCACTCGATCGCCTCCCCCAGCAGTAAGGATGCGATGGAGTCGATGGACTGGAGAAAGGCCGTCAGCTCCTCGGACACGTCCATGGCAAACTCCGCCGAGAAGTCCGTCTTCTTGGTGAGGTGGAAGAGAAAGTAGAAGAGAACCAGAGCGGAGAAGCCCTTGTCGGCGTCGTTCCTAGCCAGCGCGAGCGGGTCCAGCAGGGCCAGCGGGATGTGCAGCCGCGCAAATCCGCGGAAGAGAGCCTCCCAGTGAATCAACGTCCGCTGCGACAGAGAGTGGGTTTGGGCCGAGGCCGGCCGGATGGCGCACTGAGGAAAGACGAGGCTGAACAGACGACAGAGCACCTCGCCATCGGCCAGTCCGGCGTAGTCGTGCAGGCGGCGCGACGAGTACCGGTCCGCAAAGGCGAAGAGCTCCTTGCGGCCGATCAGCACAGATCCCGCCATGGGGCAAAAGTGTGGAGGAGGGAGGGGGAAAGGAGAACCAACCACCACTACCGGAGGAGAGAAAAGGGAGAGGATCTACTGGATAGCGGTGTCTGTGGGGGTGATGGGCGTTGTCGCCGTCCTTACCCTGCCTAGACACATTACACACATGCGTGCGTGTGCGTGTGTGTGTGTGTAATGTGTGGAGAAAGGGAGATAGGTGACAGAGTATGACATGTCCATTCGCTGACGAGAAGGCATCCCTTGGAAACGTTTCTGCATTCGTTCCCCTTCCCCCTCACTCGAGATCGTGTTGGCTGCTGCAGATTTGATTGGTGAAACAGAGGTAGTGAGAGATAGTGAAAGGAGGAGGAGAAATGACTAAAGGGGACAGGGGGGGGGGGGGGGAAGATATAGTAGAGCAGTGGTTTGGGTCGACACCTTGTGTGCTGTGTTAGGTGCTGAGCAGACGGACAACAGGACAATAGGCCAGAAGGAGACAGGAAGCGCACGTGCTTCAGCAGAAGTGGTAGCTGGGCGGATGCGACGCAGCTATGGTGCCACACGTCACGGGACGCGCGCGAGGACTTTCCTACACGGAAGGGTTGGGGCGAAAGATGTAGTCCTTCGTCTTCTCCAGGTTGAAGAAGGTGTAGTTCACAATCACCTCATCGAGCCAGCTCACCATGGGGTCGTTCAAGAAGTCACGGTCAATGTAGAAGAACACCGGCATCTCGACCAGCTCGTGCGGCTTGAAGCGCTGCTCCTCGAAGCAGAAGCACTGGATTTTGTTCAAGTAGTTGGTCACCTCCGGTGGGGCGATGGTGTAGGAGGAGACGCCAAGAAGGGTGCGATTGCTGCGGTTGTACGCCGAGTAGAATGCCAGGGCCGGCTCACCAACGAGCACCTCCACCTCCTTCTGCAACGGCACGAAGGCGATCGGCATCGTGTTGCCCACGTCGCTGAGGAAGCGGACCTTGAGCAGTTTCTTGGGCACGGGGTAGTGCTTGTTCTGCTCCTCGCGCTGCCGAGCGGCCTCGGGGGTGTAGAACTTGGGGTCGGCGCCGCGGCCGGTCGGCGCGCAGTACATGCGGAAGAGAGGCACAAAGAGGAACGTGCAGCCAAGCGACACGATGCCTAGGCTGAGGAAGGCGGAGAAGAACTGGCCACGCTCCTCGTAGCCCTTGTGTGTCTCGCGCGAATACCCGCTCTCGACGCGAAACTTGCGTTTGCCATCCCCTTTGCCCTTGAACGTGTCACCATCAGGGAGCTTGCCGGACGGGGTCAGGCCGGGGCCAACACCCGCCATGAAGCGCAGGGACCAGCACCGGCGTAACATAATGTGCTCTTGCGGGCTGAGTGGGGGAAGATGTCTGGCTTTCCGCTGTGTGATTGTGGGACCCGTGACAAAAGGGGCAGAAAAAAAAAGCAACCACCACAACGACAATGGGGTAATGCTGGACTCTCGAAAGTTCAAGAAAATGTACGCACCTGTGCTCTCTCACTCTTCTTCTCCTTTCTGTGGAGGTATGAGGGAGCGGAGTGACAGGGCGACAGGAAGGCAGAAGAGGAGGACAGCAGAGCTCATTCTTCTTCCCTGGGGGATTGTCTGAGGGCTGCTCCCGCTCGGCTCACACACACACACACACGTGGCGGACAGGGGGGTAGATGAGGTCCCACGTCGGAGTAGCCGCACTCTGGCACGATCTCTTGCCCTTCTCCTCTCTCCATTTTTCTTGTCTATGAGGAATCACACGTCAAATGGAGTCTATGCGGTTGGGGGGGGGGGGGGGAGGGGGAGGCACAAATGGAAAAGAAATGCTGGGGACCTTACTGATTGCGGGAGCGCGTAACGTCTTCCTTGAGGATTGGCGAAGTGTCGGTGCGCTTGCCACTGGTACTGAGACGAGCAGGGGTCTCCTCTTCCTTCTCCTTCTTCACCTCCGCCTCCGCCTCGCGGCTGCAGCAGTAGTATTCGTACGGGGAGCGGAAAAGGGTGTCGCGCTTCACGCCGTCGTGGGTCTTCATAAAGTACTTGTAGCACGCACGCGTGTAGTGCTGGCTCTTGGCGTCCTTGACGATGTCCTCAATGTCCCCCGGCAGGAGACGAACATCGGGGAAGGCCTTTCCCTTCGGGTTGTGCTGCTCCCTTGCTAGCATCTGCCGGAACGCGTCCTCGTCACGAAAACGGAACGGGCAGCCGTGGCAGTCGTTGCGATCGACGACGGGCGGCAGGGCAAGAATGGTGCCGCAGGACGCGGAGCTGTAGCTCGTCTTCTTCCCTTCCCTGCCATAGTTGTGGCGCACATTGTAGCCGTACGCGGACTTTGCAAAGGCCTCGACGGAGCCCCCGCCTTTCTGCGTCATGAGGGTGGCAAAGAGGTTCATCGAGTCCTCCAGCGTGAGGCCGATGGCCTTGAGGAACAGACCGTACGTGAAGCGGCCGCTGTGCTTGAGGTGGCCCTCGCGCCTCAGGTGCACGTCGATCTGCCGCATGCACAGGGGGAAGTGCGTCTGGGCGAGGTACTGTACGTCCCCTGCGCGAACAGAGCCGGCGACGCCCTCGGCCAGGCCGTCGTTGGGGTCCGCAATGAAGTGCTCCAGGAAGGCGTCGAGCATGCTCATCACGGTCGATTTAGCGGTGTCGTCCTCAAGGTTCTGCACGCGCGACCGGGCAAGGAAGGCGTCGTGCAAGCCGCGATTGAGCCGCGACTGGAAGACGGCGATGAACACCTCCTGGACCTGGTCACGGAACAGGATGGCCTGCCCGTCGCGGCACAGCACACTGCGTGTCCGGATGAGCCGCGTTGCCAGCCTCGAGGACACGCTGAAGTAGTTCTGCACACGCTTCTCCGAATCGCTGCTCGGGCCTGCCTTGTAGGCGCGGAAGGCAATGTACTCTTGCACCATGGGGTCGGCCACCTGCTTCTCCGTCAGTGGTGCGCAGGCCAGCCCATTCTTCTTCATCAGCATGACGAGGAAGTGAAACGGGTCCTTGGCAACCTCGAGCTTCAGCCGCGCTCGCAGCAGCGTTTCCTCCGACTTGACAAACCACTTGCGCCACTTCTCGCTCATGCAAAAGGCGTAGCGACAGAGGAGATGGGAGAGCAAGTCATCGTCACCCTCAAAGATGACGATGGGGGCGTCAGAGCGGCTGCCAGCGGCCGGCCCCCGCGAGCCGGAGCGGCGTCCCATCGAGCTGCGCGCAGAGCCTGCCCCGGACGGCGCGTCGTCCACCGCGCCGAGGATGGTGCCCTTGTGCCGCATGTGTCCCGAGCTCCCCGACCGGCGTTCCTCAGGCAGCCGCGCGCCAATCTCCGTCAGTATGTCATCGAAGCCCATTGCCTCGGGGGCGTTTAGGATTTGGTCAATCCACGCGAGCAGCTCCATGCGCTTGGCTACGAGCGCCTCGAGCTCGAAAAGAGTGCTGTTGCCGTGCGGCTTGCGGCTGTACATGGTGGCCCAGTCGTTCTGCGTCTGTGGTTTCGCATCGACATCTGCGAGGTCGGGCTGGGCCTGCGAGCTCCTCCCAATGGGTGCGATGGCCTGCATGAGGACAGCAAGGAGAGCTCGTTTGGGTGTGATAGGCAGCTTTTCTGCCAAACGGAAGAGAGAGAGAGAGAAGAGGAAGTGAGGTGTTATTACAGGTTTACTCTGCGTTTCGCTTCGGCCGTGCTGGAGACCACGAGGTCGGCGTGCCGTTGCGTCAAAGTCCTCCCGGTGCTGCACATGTGCTTTGATAGTTGTCGTTGTTGCTGTGGCCGTGAGAGATCGGAGGAGGCAACTTGTGGTGCCGAGGGAGGACAACGTATCGCTAGCGTGGTGGTGGGATGGTGAAAGAGGGGGGGGGGGGAGGGGGGAGGGGGGAAGTGCACATGCCTGAGCACCGGCGTGCGCAGAGACAAAGGGCAAGTGGACGAGTTTTGACGTAGTGGTGGTGGTGGTGGGAGGGGGAGAGGGGAGGGATTTCTCAAAGAGACGAATAGTAATTCTTATTAAAGCGCTGCGGCGATGAAGTGTGGAGCGACGCGCTCACAGAAGCACCCACACGCCGCTCTGGTGTCGAGAGAGAAAGATACCTAAGAGAGAAGTAGGATGAAGGCGATGGGGCGACAGCAAACACCACAGCACGCTGGGGAAAGGGGGAGGGACCTTGGGAGCCTTGCCTTCTCCTTTGCTCGCCTACGCATTGGTGGCCTGGCGGCGCCTGACGTTGTAACGGAGGGAGAAGAGGGACGGCTCAGGCGCGAGATCATCCTCCACCTTGGAGACTTGCCTGTACACCTTCATTTCCGCCTCGAGGTTGGGGTCGTACTGGCGGACAAAGGACGTGGCGGCAGCGGCTAGCTCTTCGCGCTTCTCGTACAGCTTCTTGAACTGCTTGTGCTGGGACATGAGGGACATGAGCAGAGGCAGCGCCGCGCGCAGCTCCATCACCGCCTCCTGCAAGATGAGCAGCGACACGTACATGGCCATTGGCAGCGAGAAGCCCACGGTCAGGGCGATGCGGGCGTTGGTGTAGAGATAGATGATGAAGGTCACAAGGATCGCCTCGAGGGGTAGCAAAACAAAGCCCGTGAGGATTTTAAAGGAGCCCTTCACATCCGCGCCAACCACCTTGACCTTGCTCGCGGCCAGCGCCGCCCTGGCCTTCTTGGTCGAGTAGTACTCGAGGAAGGCGCCAGCCGGCAGCCCGAGGACAAAGAAGGGAACCAGCAGGACACCCATGAGAAAGAGGGCAAACAGGCGGCGGAGCAGCAGGCGCACCTGCGGAGTCTCGTTGTCCGGGTCGACTAGTCGGTTCAGCGTGGTCACCTGGCTGTCCCGCACCATCAGGGCAGCACAGAAGTCCTTGTACGCCGTCACGCGCACGCGGAACTCGGCGAAGTCGGCGTCGTCCTTGTGGCTGTCAATGAGGACGCTGAGGCGGCGGGTGAGGCGGAGGTAGTCCTTTGCGGACAGAGTGCAGTTGGCGGGGGTGTAGAGCTGACGGAAGGAGTGCAGGAACTTGAGCGTTTCCCAGTCAGGGACGTTGATGGTCACGGCACGCAGAGCGTCGTTGAGCTGCACGAGGAAGCGCGCTGTGGCCTCGCGCTTGTCGTGGCTAAACAGCTCCACAAGCTCGTCGGATGGGGTGATGGGCTCGCCAAACTCCAGGTAGGCGCGGCTGCGGAACTTGTGCCCGTAGAGGTACGTCAGGCCACACGGAACCACCTTGACGGGGATGTTGCGCTCCGCCGCACCAAGGCTGAAGAGAGCGACACCCGCCTTCAGGGGAAGCAGCGACGTGTGGTCGTGCGAGCCGCCCTCCGGGAAAATGCCGATGCAGTGGTTGTGGTGCAGTGTGTTGTACACCTCCGCGTACATCACGGAGTGGTCAATGCGACGGGAGATCTGGAACTCTGTTGGGTGGCTGATGACGCCCTCCTCCGGGATGGGGATGGTCACCTCCAGCTCCGTGTCAGAGTGAATGCGGCTCACCTGGGCTCGGCACTTTTGTGCGACGCCGGCGGTCCAGCAGATGACGTCACCTTTTGAGAGGGAGCGCGTGAAAGTGCTGTTCTCACCCGTTACGGTTGCCCCCTCCATCTTGACCAGTTTACCAGCACCAGGTGTCAGCGGCACGTCCTGTGGGCGGACGACGGGGACGGAGTTGAACATGCGGCCAAAGGAGCCGATCACGGGCTGGTGAAACGACTTCTCGGCCATGATGAAGCGAACCTCGCGACCGCAGTGGGAGTTCAGCATGAGAGCATCGATGAACTGGTTCTGGTGGTTGCCGTAGAACACTGTCGCGCCGGCTTTGGGCACGTTCTCCTTCCCCACCAGTGTCACCTCGCGGAAGTACACGCTGCGCAGAATCCACATCAGGAACACGCCAATCAGCCGGAAGACCCTCAGCTGAAACGTGGCCACGTGCTGGACAAGGTTGACCTTGCGCAGCCGGTCGCGGTGGTCCGGCCAGTCCTCGATGGGGATGTTCTGCCCGCACCCCTCGCACAGCACAAACTTGGGGCGGCGCGTGCCGGCACCAATGGTGTCCGTCCGCGATGACGCAAGTTGCTCCCTGGCAGTGTCTTCCTTCCTCCGCTTGTCCACCACCACTTCGCTCCTCTCCGCATCCCCGTGAGGTGACCCCGCATCCACTCTCCCATTCGCTTTTGGCTTCTCCGCATTCTCGGCATGCGGTTCACGGACTGGCGGTGGTTTGTTCGCATCGTCCCCGCTCGGCGCGTCCTCTTCCAATGGTGGCGATGCGAGCGGCTCACCCGACTTCTGACCTGGCGCGCTAGCAGCGTTCTTGGGATCCGTCTCGTCGGGGCAATCCGCAGGATCCGCGAGGGAGAACTTGACGCTGCGTTCCTTCGAGTCAGCCATCGTGTAGTGACCCGTGCGAAACGCGCGTGCTTGACAAGCAAGCAATCAAGAGGGGCAAAGTAGATTAGTAGTAGAATGGAGAAGAGGGTCAGTGGGAAGCACGGGCCTGAAGCACTCCACAGCAGCGGCAGCGAGAGAAGAGAAAAAGGAGTGAGTGATGGTAATGCAGGCCTATGAGACACGATAGAGAGAGAGAGAGCTGTGGCTTCTCCAGAAAGGATGGCGCAGGGGGGAAGGTAGACAGAGGAGGAGGGGGAGGAGAAGCCTGTACACAGTTCGTTCCGCTCTGGTGGGTCTCTCTCCCTCTCTCCCTTTTGTGGAGCGTTCGGTACTGCTTTCATGCTTGCCGGTCTGCAAAGTCCGCTTTTCTTTCCCGTGCGCGAGCAGAAGCAGGTGTGTGTGTGTGTGTGTGTGTGTGTGTGTGTGTGTAAAACCACTTGGATGAGCTAAAGGGGATGGAGGCACTGCTGCTATCACGACCCGCGAAGTCGCTCCATCTTCTTCTCGGCAAATGCGGCAATACGAAGGCAAGGGTCAAAGGTGATGGAGTTCCACGCGCAGACGACGGCGGGGTTGTCTCCGCGGTCACTCATCATAGCATCCAAAATGCAGACAAGCGCGAAGCGGGTGCGGCAGACGCCGACGGCCTGCTCCGTGACCAGTGCGCGGTACAAGGCCCACAGTACTCTGCTGCCGAGACTGTGTGCCGTGTGTAGCGGTATTCTAAGCGTCCCTTTCCAAAGGAGAAGGGCGACATCCTCATCGGCTGAGGCGGCCTTCATGATCTCGTGGCTAAGCGCGATGCTGTCGAGGATGCGGTGGCACAGGCCCATGACCCGCCCCGTCTGTTGTTTGACGGTGGGGTTGAAGAGAAACCCTTCAAGGATGGCGTCAAAGGCCTCGACAGCCTGCTCTGCTTGGGTGCGAGTGAGCAGGCACAGAGAGCACAGCAGGTCGGGGCACACCCGTCGGATAAGGCCGCTTTCGCGGTCATCAATTGTGCCATTGTAGCACACCAGCTTCTCTGCCAGGAACTCGATCATTCTGCGGCCATCCACCCTCAGGTCGGCCCTTTTGCAGCTGCGCAGACAGTAGAAGGCGAGGCGCCACGCCACGTTGTACATCTTGGCATCCGACGGCGTCTCGCGCAGTATCATGGGTATCGCCGTCATGGCATCATACAAGAGATCCCGTGCGGCGTGGCGCTGTGACGGGCGGCGCTGTCGCTGCTGCTGCTGCTGCTGCTGCTGCTGCTGCTGCTGCGAATGCAAGTGGGGTGGTGGTGAATGAGGTGGGAGCGGCGGCGGTGAAGCACTGTTGTGGATAGACTCCTGTCCGACAATCGACGTCGTTGTCGTTGTCGTTGTCGCGCGTGGGGCGTCCACAACATCTAGCTGAGAGAAGACCGTCACAATGGCTGGTGGGAGCTCAGCGTCCTCCGCGATAACGTCAAGCATGCTCTGAACGATGCGTTTCACCAGAGGGGCAATGACATGGGACTCGGGAAGGTAGACGTCCTTGAGCACGGCGTCGGCCAGCCCGTGGTGGCATCTGTGTGACTGGTAAAACAGCAGCGGATGGAGGTGCCAGAAGAACTCCAGCTCGACGAGCACCGTGTAACTCCGGAGAACGCGCGGAGCAGTGATCTCCTCAGTCACGCTGCTGTCGACCTTGGACGTCAGTCTCCCCAGCGCCCACACGAAAAGAATCTTGAAGAAAGCCAGCCGTGCCCCCACTGTCGTGGCGCGGCGGTACAGCGCCAGCACCTCGTGAATGAGGTTGGGACCTAACTTCCGTATCTCTACCGAGTTGAAAGCAAAGGTCTCTTCCTGCGTCGCTTTGGAGTACAGATAGTCGTTGGCACGCCTGCCCCTGAGCACCGCCGCCGTCACGTCCTCCCAGCTGGCTCCCCCCACGCCACTGTTGTTGTTGTTGGCGCTACGCAGTAGGCAGTACTCAAAGGCCTCGGCGAACAGGGTGAACGCGCGCGGGTACAGCTCTGATAGGTCGGTGAGCTGCATGAACTGCATCAACGCACGGGGGTCAATGAGCCAGCGATATCCAGGGGGCACCACCGCCAATGCACACTTGGCCGCCGCTATCCAGATCATCTCATCGTGTGGCTTGTGGGTTGCCTGGCGCTCCAGTACCACGAGCAGCATCCAAATCACCTCCTGCTGCAGCGCATCAGTGCAGCCAGGGAAAACGCCTTGTGAGTCCACGAGCTGGATGTGCGTACTCAGCGTGAGCAGGAAGTCGTACACGTGATTCTGCACACATAGGTAGTCGTTCTCCATCCACTCTAATAAGGTGGGGAGGTAGCAAATGGTGACAGAGCGAAAGAAGAAGTACGGAGCCCCAAATGGCAGCTTGGCGACATAGCCATCACACATTTGCTTGATAAGGAAGGACGTGGCGTTTATGACTGCCGGGTTGGTGCGGTAGCGATCCCAAAAGTGCGCCAGCCCACCGAGCTGCTGGGCAACCACATCGTCGCTGCAGACAAGTGGGCACTGATCGATATAGTCTTTACACATGACAGACGACGGCGACAGCGCTCCATCCGCTTCGGCAAGCTCTGTCTGTCTCTCCATTGTCGCACGTCGTTGCTGCTGTTGTTGTTGTTGTTTCAGCGAGATGGGAGGCAGTCGGGGCGTCATCTTGATAAAGCGCGGGTCCTGCTCCCTGACGGTCGGCTGGAGATTGAACACGACGTAGTACTGACGGCTCCTGTGTGACGAATTGGGCTGAGCTTGACTTTGTTGCTGCTGGTCCTGCTGGTCCTGCTGGTCCTGCTGATGGTGCTCTCGTTGCTGCTGCTGCTGCTGCTGCTGCTGCTTCGGGTGCTTTGTCGGCAGGTGCGACGATGCACCACCCACGAGGTCGGCGAACGGTGGAACTAGCAAGGAGTCACAAAGGGAGCTCACATCTCTGTACACGACACGGCACACACTATTCTTGCGTGTGAAGCCAGCACACTTGCCCTGGATTGACTTGAGCATGCGCTTCGAGGGCGGAAAGCTTAGCATGTGATTCAGCAAGAACCACCCAACAGAGACGCCGCTCTGAGACTCCTCCATTGCTTCCACACAGCATTGGTACGCCGTGTCGCGGGAGTCTGTGGCGCTCAAGTAAGCGATGAGCTGCGCTGGGGCGAGGTTGCCGGTGTCAAGCCGACGACCGGCCGCGTTGAGGACACTCTCGCGAATGCTTTCCTTGCGATACATGGCCAGGGCGTTGTTTTATCGGTGGTGGTGGTGGCACGCATACGCGTGCAGTAGCTACCGCTGCCAAGTGAGAGAGAGGTCAGCGTGTTTCCTAAGGAAGGGAAGACGAGAGATAAAAGGAGCCAGCGCGCACAGCCCACACAAAGGTCCAGCTCTCCCTTCATCAGCGGCGAGGCAGGCGTCGAGTAGAACTGCTCTCCTTCTCTCCTCCTCTCCTTTTGTTTCTCTTCTTTGAGTTCAGTGGGATTGTGTGGGGGAGTGTGCTGTCGTTCTCGTCATTGCCTCCTCCAGTCAGTTCCAGCGCAGTACTTCACAAAGGGGGAACCGTGAGTTGGCCTACGCAAACGTGAGATCTGCCACATAGTGGAATCGCTTTGGGGCGTAGGACTTCACACAGCGCAGGTCCGTAAGGGTGAGCCTGGTGATGGCTTCTTCCCCCAGCTCGCCACGCACATCGTCCAGGGCAACTTTCCTTGCCACAGACTTGTCAGACAGGAAATGGTAGTGAATCACACCAACCGGCAGGCCGGCGTCACTCTTCTTCAGGAAGAAAGCAGCCCGTGTGAGGAAATGCCTACAGGTTGGGATCAGGCCCATAAGAACCCGGTCGCACCTTCCTCCCAACTCATTGCCCACAACGCGGCTGTCACCGCACTGCGCGTGGATGAGGTGGTCCACGCGGTTCTGCACCGCGTTGAGGCGCACGAAGGACACACTATCCGGATTCTTGTCCAGCGCGTGGATAATCGACACACCGCCGTTCATTGCCAAGGGGAGTGAAAAGTAACCGATTCCGACGAACATATCAACCACAGTTTCACCTGTCGCGTCGATCGCGGCAAAGTGCATACGCTCCGTTGTGTTACCGCTGCAGAACATGACTTTGCGCACATCAAAGCCATATCGTACCCCGTTCTCCACGTGCACAGTGTATGTTTCCGTTTGCGTGAACTCGTCCAGCAGCGCCGCCAGCTCTTCCTCCGGTACAAAGGTGGGCAGCATCCTTGCACGCGACTCCTTCCACCGTTTCGTGATGACACGCGGGCAGAGCGTGAGGTGCGCCATCTGTTGCCGCGGTTTCGCGAAGAGCACCTCCAGCGTTGGGCGGCGCAGCTCCCCCGCGATACCGTCGCTGTCCAGCAACACGACGTCCACGTCTATGGGGGCGAAGGCGTCGGCGAAGACGCTTGCGAGGGGTCTGAACTCGTCCACGCTGACATCGCGGTTCATGCGAACAACGACGACGTGGCCGTGGACCTCAAACTTGCGAGGGAAGCGACGCTGAGCCTCCTGCTTCGTCATTGTCGCCGGGAGCGATTTGGTCACGAGATCAACGAAGAGATCAATCTTCTGCGGGGCGGGCCCTTTCAGCGGACGTCTCTCCTTGCTTGAACCGTCGTCGTCTTTGTGCGGCTGCTTTGCCGTGGACGCGGCCTTGTCACCCACTTCGTTTCCTTTGATGCCGCGGAGAGACGGTGGCGCGCTGCCGCCGCCAAGACCTCTGCTGACAATGTAAACCACAACAGCAAGCAGTATCGCTACCAAACACGAGAGTGCCTTGCGACTGCCGACACGACTAAGCGAAACCCCCATCGTCAGATTACTCTTCTTTATGCCCTTGCTCTCCCCTTGCTCGCGTGCGTGTGTGCGCGCGCGTTTCTGTGGGTCCACTTTTACTCTTTCGCCTGCTCGCTAGCTGTCAAAAATAGAAGAAAGGAAGAAGGTTGGGTGGTGGACACGTGCCGCTGTTTCTCACAATGACCGAAACACCTGCTTGGGGATTTCTATACATGTTGTCGAGATGCCAAGGGACAGAAGTAATCGAGGGAGCCCAATAACCTTGACGTTGCCCTGTTCCACTTTAAACTGCACTGTTGTTTTTCTTGGAGCAGCGCATGCTGAATAGTACAGGATATACAGAGGAGTGTGTGTGTATGTGGGGGTGAAATACTTACACCTGCGTACACACTAAAGAAAAAAAATACTTATCCGTACACTGGTACCTGGGAGGAGTGCCCATCTGTGTTTCTCTCAGTCCACCGCGGAAGAATCTGCTTCTAGAGCTCTGCACTCGGAGTCCTCCTCGTTGTCTTCACTTTCCTCATCTTCTGTGCTGCTGCTGCCGGTCGCAGCGCCGTTGCCATCTTGCACGGGGGCTGTTGATGGAGACGGCGGTGGTGTCGATGGACGGAAGCCGTCCGTTACAGTGAAGTCGAACTCAATTGCGCAGGGGTGCGCCGGGTCGAACTTTTTATTCAGTTTGTCAATACCATTTGAGTCGTATCGCTTGTGAATGAACAGTGTGTGGATGGAAAGAACACCCGCGACACCGTTCCCGTCTCTGAGGACCAGCTTGACATCTCCTCGGAAGCCCGTGAAACGCGGATCGCCACGGCAGTCCAGCGCAAGCACGTCCTCACGGATGCCGGATTCCGTTACCTTGAACGTGGAGGACGATTTCACTGGCATCTCATCGTTTTTCACCTCCTTGAGGTGCAGGGCGATGGTCTTGCCCCCGTTGTGAATGTACAGCCAGCGCACCGACACCTTCGGCGCGAACTCGTGGAGACGGATCTCGTGGATGGCTACGGTGGGGATCGTTTCAGGTACTTGGCCTCCGAACTCGTTCCGGAGACGCTCGTAATAGACGACGGACCGCCGCTGACTGGGCACGGTGAGCCCGCGCCCGTCCTCAGTACGCATCTGTCCGTAGTACTGCATCGAGGCTGTCGCGGACCCCTGCAGTGACGGCTCAATGTCCATGAGCAGACAGCAAGCCATGACCCCTGTGCGGCCCTTCCCAGCTTTGCAGTGGATGACCACAACGCGCGTTGGGTCACCACTGATCCATTCCCTCGCGTCACTCACGAAGGCTTGCATCAACGCCAGCGGACACGCTTGATGGTCCAGGAAGGGGAAGCACCTGACTCGGCCGTGGAAACGATCGAGGCTGTACTGATAAGCCTTCTCCCCGCAGAGATTGTACACCATGTAGCGGTCTCCGTACTTGTGATCGAGGTAGCGGAGGGAGTCTTCGTAGCTGTTCCGGTAAAGTGCCTCAACGCCAGTGGCCGGAAAACCCATGCACACAATTCGGTCGTGTATCTCGGTCAAGTCAAGATCAACGGAGCCGTTGGGCACGCTTGTGTCCACCGTGCGCTTCTTCTTTTGGCTCACCAAGTGCCGTACCATTTTGCTCATCTCCTTTCCCACCACCCCTACCTGCAGTGAGGAGCTAACAGCAGAGCGCGACGGCAGCGAAAGTAGGAAAAGGGGCAGAAGGAAACGGTGCTTCCTGGCGTGCGTATTTGGAGAGAAGGAGAGAGAGAGAGAGAGGGCGTGTAATGCATCTGTGCGATGAGTAACCCACCATGGCGCAGCGAGGGCAATGGCTTGAGTGAGAATGAAGATCAGGAACAGTATCAGTAGGAAGCAACATCACGCAGAAGCACGAGTTCCGTTTTTCCTTCTCAGGTGCACACACAGCCCAGCTTCTCTTCTCCCTTTTCTCTCTTGTTGATACTTCTTCTTTTTTTGTTGTGTGTTTGAAATGCCTGAGACCTTCCAGCTTGGGATGACAACAAGAGAGCAGACGGCCTGAGGACAGGGAAGGTTCCCAGAGAACCTTTATATTTTACTTTAGCAGACGAAATGTGAGACGAATGGAGGTGCAGATGAAGAGGAAAGAAAGAGAAACGGGGTAACTTGAGCGAGAATTAAGGAAGGTGATGGATGCTTGGGACACACAGAGCGGCCATAGCGCACAGAGCTTCCGTTTCTTTACCAATCGTTCGTTTACGTGCATGGATTACCCTCACGAACCGAGAGTTGGGAAAGTGTGAGGGAAGACATGGTGACTCTTCCTGTGTGTGTGTGTGTGTGTGTGTGTGTGGCGTTGTTGCTGCTTCTGCTGTTGTGTGGCTTGTGCTCTCAGAGCTTGCTCTCTGAACGTAGCCTGTCAATACCCAGAGACTTCAGCGCATCCCTTGCGCAAGCCATTAAGGCCTTGCAATCCTCGACCGATGTGTGGCCAATAATACCAAAACGGAATGTTTCAGCATGGGAGGCTTTGCCGGGATAAATGACGAAACCGTGGTCGTTGAGGTAGGCGTGGAACTTCTTGAAGTTCCACCGCGTGTCAGTTGGCATGTTGACACACACGACTACGTTCGCACAGCTGGGGCGGGTCTCGTCCAGAAAGAGCGTGAACCCCATGTCCTTCACTGCGTTCTTCACCACCTCGTACTTTGCCTGGTACGACTTCTGCCGTCCTGTCACGCCGCCGTCGCGCTCGTATTCCTTGATGGCTTGCTGCAGAGCCATCACGACATGCACAGGAGGTGTGATAATGAACTGTCCGCTCTTGTCAAACGATGCCAGCTCCTTGTAGAGGTCCAGTGTGCCGCTGCGCGAGCAACCCTTGGCTCCCTCAACGATCTTGCGGCGCGCGACGATGATAGCGACGCCTGGGACCGAGTGAAGACACTTGTTGGAGGCTGTCACGAGGACATCACACGCGTTTTCGACGTCAAGCGGGATGCCTGCGAAGCTGCTCATACCGTCCACCACCACAGTGGCAGATGGAATCATCTTGCGCACAAGCGCGAAAACCTTCTCGGCGGGGTACACCATACCAGTGCTGGTCTCATGGTGGACAAAGCCCACGGTGGAGATGTCTGGATTCTTGCGTAGAATCTCTTCCAGGGCAGGGAAGTTGATCTCCTCGCCCTCGCCGCTCTTGAGCTGGATCATAGGGAAGCCCAGCCGCTTCACAATATCACCCTGGCGCTCCGAGTACTTCCCTGAGTTGATGAGAAGGAACTTTCCCCCTTTGCGTGGGAAAACAGTAGAGATGGCGGCTTCGATGCCCATTGTGCCGGCGCCTTGTTGCAGAATACAAACCCACTTCTTTGGGTCCACGTTCGCGATCTTAATGACTCCTTCGCGCACAAACTTGACCGCTTCCATGAACCGCCGATCACGACTGGCGTAATCTGTCTGCATGGCTTCCTTGACAGCCTCGGAGGTCATGAGGGGTCCAGGCGTGAACAGAATAGGCTTTTTGACTGATTTAGACGACATCTGTGCTTGATGGTTTCTGGTGCAGGCGTTTGTGTGTGTGTGTGTGTGTGTGTGTGTGTGTGTATGGGTGGGGTGGTGGTGATGGTGGCTGGTAACGAATAGTTGGCAGTGCTTTCACGAGCGGTGGTTGAAGAGCCACTCAGAAGGGAGAGAAAAAAAGAGAAAAAGGAAGGTGGAGAAGGATCGGGTCACTTGGAGAGGAGAAGAACCGAATGACAACGCTGTCGGTTTCGATGAGCCAGAATGCAATCGGTCACTCAGGTGAGTGTGTGACCACCTCGCCGTTTCTTTCGCACGTTGTGGATCCCACGTTGACTTAGCTGCACGGAGCAGGAGCGGGCGAAGTCTGCACGTGAATGTCGGTGATGGCGGTGACAGTTATGGGATGGGGATGGGAGTCGTTTGTTAAAGAGCAGTGGAGACAATGAGCGACACAAACAGTCCCACATACTACTATTTACAAGGCCACATGTTGACTTTTTCATTGGGTGCTGGTTGATCCTTTCTTTTGTTGTTGTTGTTGGATGGCGAGCCGTGTGCTCCCGATTCTTCTTTTCTATTGCAAGACAATGGTGGAAGGAAAGACCTTACAGTCCATCTCCCAACACTTGACCAAACGGAAGAGAAAGGGCAGAGGAGCACCGCAATAACAACACGTGACTGGACGAAGACCTGCATTTCCACATCTTCAAGCAGTAGGTCTCAAGACAGAGGTCAAGGAACGAGACTAAAAAAAAAAAAAAAGAAAGAAACAAAAAACAACAACGAAGAAACGAACGATATAAGAAGAAAAGAAAAGCTCACTGTAGCAAAGAGGAGTAAGAGCGGCACTTTGGCGCGGTGGCAGAAAAAGAAGAAAAAAAAAAGGAAAGGTAAGGAACAACACCCCCACACACGCACAGAACAACACAGGGTGATAGGAAAGACAGAGGGTGGAGACGAGACCGACGTTCCACGCGGCTACTTAATGACTAGTGAGCGGAGGCTGACGTCCAGTTCCGATATGCTCTTCCTCAATTGGTACGCAACATCAACGTTAACATCCATGACCAAGTAACCTATGCTCTTATTGGTTGCGAGAAACTGTAGACCGATATTGCAGCCAAGGTCGACAGCCACTTTATTAATGTCGCGAAGAGCACCAGGAACATTTGCGTGGACGTTGGTGATACGGAATGATCCAGGGCCGACAGGCGGTGGAACGATGACCGGAAAGTTGACGGCGCCAGCCGTGGACCCAGTAGTCACAAATTGAGCGAGTGCAGTGCCGACTTCCACGCCGATGGCTGTCTGCGCCTCGCTCGTGGAGCCGCCGACGTGTGGGGTCAGGATCACGTTGGGGATTCCTTGCAGCGGGGTGACGTGTTTCTCCTTTGCGGAAGCGGGCTCGACGGGGTACACATCAACGGCAGCACCAGCGAGGTCGCCCGCTTTCAGCGCGGCAGCAAGGGCGTCAAGGTCGACGACGGTGCCGCGGCTCGCGTTGAGGAGGTATGCACCTTTTTTCATTAATCCAATCTCGCGCTCCCCAATCATCCCTTTTGTTGTTGGCAGCTCCGGCACATGCAGAGTGACAAAGTCGGATACAGCGAGGAGGTCATCCAGGCTGCTCAGCTTTGTGGCATTGCCAATCACGAGAGTAGGAACAACATCGTAGAAGATGACATTCATCCCCAGTGCTTCAGCGAGCACGCCCACTTGTGAGCCAATGTGCCCATACCCAACGATACCGAGCGTCTTGCCGCGGACCTCGTAGCACCCCACGTGGGACTTGTTCCAGTCGCCTCGGTGAACTTCCTCACTGCGCTGCACCACCTTGCGCGCGAGGCAGACGATCTCGCCGATTATGAGTTCGGCGACGCTGCGCGTGTTCGCAAAGGGTGAGTTGAACACGGCAACACCACGTTCGTTGGCGTAGGCGAGGTCCACCTGGTTGGTGCCAATGCAGAAGCAGCCAATGGCCAGGAGCTTTGGCGCTGCGTCAAGAATCTCCTTTGTGATTCTGGTCTTGCTGCGAATGCCGAGGAAATTCACGTCACCAATCTTCTCCAGCAACTCCTCCTGCTCCATCGCCCTTGGATACATTTCGACGATGCACCCGCGCTCCTCAAGAAGGTCCTTCGCCGCAGGGTTGACGCCCTCCAGCAGCATTGCCTTGTATGGCGGATCCACAATCTCCAACTTCATTTCTCCTGGGGTGATCAAAAGGCAGTGGATTGCGGTGCTTTGGAATCTGACGAGTGTGCTTATTGGGCGTGGGATGCTTTGCTCTCCCTTTTACTCTTCTTCTTCTTCCTTGCAGTGCTAACTCGGATAGTGAAAAGATGAAAGGCTTCCAAGGTGGTGGTAACGTGTAGACACGAGGATGCAGACTGTGGAACTCTGACGCACGGAGAAGAAGGCAGCATCGCAATTTGACGCAGACGGAAGAATCTGCTGTCAGCCCGAGTGCATGTATATAGATATATTTTTCTTTCGTTTTGCAGGCTTGCCTGTGAGTGTGCGTACATGCGTATGTGAAGATGCCTGTGCGTGTGTGCTTATGTGCGTGTGCGTGCTTGTTTTAGTAGAGGTTACTCCGCCGGGAATCACTCCATTCGGTCAATTGCTTTCTTCATCTCGCGCACGACGTTGCGGCGTAGTTTCCGCAGTTCGGCGGGGGTATCAGGGATTTCGTAGACTCTGTCCGCGTCGACCCAACACACGGGTGCGTCTTCCCCGCGGTCAGGGGCGATGCACAGCTTGCGACTGCTCTTGGTGAAGTCCACATCAGCTACCCGCCCGCTCACAATGGTTGACGTACCCAATTTCAAGTAGCAGCACTGAGCGCCAAAGAGACTCTTTGACTTCACCGCGTGGGAATGCAGAAGCGATAACCCAAAGTTGGAGAAGGGGACCTCGATGTAGTCTACTAGGTACTGATGCTTGCGTGCCTCTGAAACTCGCTCGAAATCTACTGCCTCATCGAGAGGAAGGTCCGTGCCGCTGCTCTCGCTTGGGCTTCGGCTTCGCTTTCGGATCTGCATTGGCAAGTCAAGAGACAGTTCCGGTGTGGCAATGACCCTCTCCGTCAGCCAGTCCTGCTGCGAGGACGCGGCTACACTCCGATCGGGTTTGACAGGTGTTTCGCTGCCCGAGCTCTCCCTTCGCTGGGTGGTCCTTGTTGACGCCGCCATCCGCCGCGAGCCATAGATCCGTTTGGGTAGGCGCGTGCCGCCTCTGCGCTGTTCACTGACGCGACCGTGCGTGGCGACAGTGTACCGGATGAAATCGATAAGCGGTGCGACGTTTGAGTCCTTTGGTAAGTGTGTGAACATGGGAAAAGCCTCGAGAACAAAATCAGCTTTGAGGAAGCCAGAAGCCGGAAAGAGTAGCGCGGTTGCTCCATTAAATCGTGGTGGCCATGACACCCCGGCCAAGGTGTCTCGTCCAAAGTCCTTCGTCCGCGGTGGTTGGGGCACAGGGGGGGGGGGGGAGAGAGAGGCGTGGCTGTTCACGAGCCCCAGGCCGCGCCAAAGCAACACTTTGACAACGGCTGCCAGTATAGGGTGGGTGGGGGGGGGGGGCATGAAGGTGATGTTCTTCTGCTGATCACCATCCTCTTCTCCCGTGACTGATTTTGTGACAGGATGCAAAGCAGTCGTCTGAAATGGGTCAGAGATTAGTGGGACGTGCGGAAAGATAAACAGCTTTGTTGTTGCCTGTCGTGGTCTGTTCATCCCTCTCCTTTTACGGAGGGTGTCCTACACACTGCGTGACGATCACTCTCTCTTCCTCCGCCTTGCTCTCTCTCTCTCTCTCTCTCTCTCTTTCTCCGTTCGTAGCCTAAAAGACAGGATTACTCGCATCCATCCAGCCTACTTAAATCAAAGAGCAGCTTCTTTCTCCCTTAACTTTTCCATTCTCTCCACTCTCCTCTTGTTCTGCCAAGCCTGTGCCAAGGAAAACGAAGTGCGCAACGAGCCAGGCCAGAACAGCTTTTTCTTTTCCTTTCATATTTTCTCTTCGTCAATTCTGACTATAGCCACCATCGCGTTGGCCCCCCTTTAGCCGCTACTTAACAGCATTGCAACCACAGCACACAAGACACACACGAAGCAAGCAATCACGCAAAGCAAACACACACACACAAAAAAAAATAAAAAAAAAAAGTAAGCACATAAAACAGCACTTCTGCCCCTTCCGACCACCATCACAAAAAAGTAAATAAAAACAACAATAGAGCTACATTCCTGTCACTCTGCCGCGCCGTGTCACGAACAACAAGATGTCCCACGCCTTCTTCCTTCCCAAAGCGCGGCGCGTCCCGGCTTCTTGTGCTCTCCTGGCGTTGTTGGTGTTGTCCCTCCTCCTCCTCCTCCCAAACCCAGCCGCTGCCGACAGCACACCAAATCCGTTTCTAAACGGCGAGACTCGCGAGTTTCTCACGGTCCTTGCTGGCGCCTTTCCAGAGCTGGGCGT